>MU223511.1:257309-271717 GCA_018584345.1 Thuja plicata
GTAATTCTATTTATAGAGTTTTAATTTGTTTTAAATCATTACTTGAGGGTCAAGAAAGCATAATGTAAATGTTTTAAAGCATCCTAATAGATCTAAAACATATCTAACTAAAGATCAAGGTCAAGTTATAAACCTTGGATCTAGAGTTAACTTGCGAAGCGTGAATCAAGAATATAGCTAAAATCTAGTATAAATGGATGTTCAATCAATTGTAAATTATGGATTCATTATTTTTGATAGCCACGAAGAGCATCTAAGGAGAATAAGGTAGAATTCATGCAATGTTCAGAAAAATATTATATCTAGTTATCAAGAACACACAGAGGCTACCAAGGTGTAGACAAAGGTATTATTCAATCATGAAAAGATGATTACTCATACATAGGAAGCTTTATTGGAACTATTATTAGAAATTAGAGATTTCAACCATCATCAGATCAAATACTTATGTAGTTTCATTATAACAAGTGCATCACATCTAAAATCCTTTTGTAGAAGGCAGACTTAACAGTTCTTTACAAATCTCTTAACAGAGTGCACACTTAACAGTGTTGCTAAAGCTTCAAATGAAGTAGATCTTAACAGGTCTCCACTGTAATACTCCTAACAGGGTAGGTCATCAGAAGTGACCAATTGTAAGCCTTAACTAACCCCTTCTTATCTGCAGATGGTGAATTCTTGTGGGTAACAATCCCCACCGTATTTTTTACTTCCTAACAGGAGTTTTCTGTGATATCATATCTCATGTCATGTGTTATCTATTTTTATGAATGTTTCTTGTATGGTTACATATTAAAGAACTTATGTTATGATTTTATATGCATAAAGAAAGATGAATAGTTAGATAAGAGAAATTACAAACTGATGACTAAGGGTTAATGGGCTAACCAAGAAAAGTTTTAGAGGTACTGATTCACCCCTCCCCTCTTAGTACATCATTCACAATATAATTCCAATAAATGACTCATCTACGGAATTGGATAGAGAAGAGAGTGATCCAAAAGACCCCAAACATAATAATATTGTAGATGAAGAATGGCCAGCCACTACTCTTCACAACACTCAAAGTGAGGATAGTCAAAATACACCAAGTCCAATTCATATTGACTTGAGCGGAGAAGGAGAAGTTACCAAAGAAGATTTGTCAATAAAAGGTAACATAACTGATGATATCAATGATGAATGATGGTTAGATAACATTGTAAATGATATTATAGGAAAAGACCTTACAGAAGAAGTGCAAAAAGATAAAGATATCAATGTTGCACAGGGCAATACCGATGGTTAGGAAACAACTACTAACAATGCAAAAGTCAATACACCGACAAACATGAATAATTTAATCAATGCTATTGATGTTGAATCAAGTCAGGAGAAATCATCTAAGAAAAATGATGATATACCTAGGGACATAGGTAATGATGAAAATAAAGATGCATCAAATACTCAAAAGGATACACATATAGAAATGAAAGATGCAACCGACACTCAGCAAGAAGTGTCTACTGAAAAAGACAAAGGAGCATATAACAAAACAGATGAAACATTGAAAAAAGATGAAGAGAAAGAAAAGAGTGAAAAAGTCAAAAAGGATGAAAGAAAGGAAGAAAAAGAAGATAAATCTATTGAAACACCCAAGGCAAATGAGGAGACGTCTTCACAAAACCAGTCGGTGGACTCAGAATAGAAACAACAAGACGCTTCATCTTCTCGACCCTCACCCACCAAATCAATCCAATCTTAAGGTTTACAAATGGTAGTACACCAATATGCCTCCCAGCCAAAGAAGAAAAAGAAAAAGGCAATGAAGAAAGATATCTTGGCTATCACACTTGATGAGGTAGTAGAAATACCCAAGTGGGATGTATCTACTTTCAATACTGAAGCACTTCAAGAGTTTGGAGTAATGTGTCAAAGAAAGGTAATTCAAGAGAAAATGAGAAAGGCACATAGGGGAGCCCAAGAACTTGAACATGCAAGGGATATTCTACATCAACTTGTTCCAGATGTCAAAATTGAAGATAACACATCAGTCATGGAACAAATAGAAATTCTTACCGATGCCATCACAAATTAGAATGTAGATGCAGAGAAGGCAATGGAAGAATAGGCAGAGATGAAGTAACAACACAAATTAATTGAGAAAATAAGCCAAGAAGTGATAGAGAACAAGGTAAAGCTATCTAAACTAACAAGTGATTTAGAACCTATGATTGCTGAAGTTGTTACCTTAGTTCAAAAATTATGTACAGTAGAAAATTTCACTAAAGAAAATAGTGGAAAGTTGTCACAATTAGACTCAGATCTAACAGCTAGTGCACTGAGTTTAACCTCTGATGAAAACACTATAAAGCTGCATCATGAAAAGATAATAGAGGTAAATAGATTGAGACAATAAATATGGGATGTAGAGACTCAATTTAGAAATGAGGTTACAGAGCTTCAAGCTCAAATTTTTCGATACCTCACCACTCTGCAACAACATATTACAGATGCAAGAACTCTAATCATGACCCAAGAAATGTCTGTGGTAGACAACATATATGACATGCATGTGAGGATATCACTTGAGCATTTGTCTCTTGAGAATTTAAAGGAGAAATGTGAGAAAATGATTGAGGAAATCAAAGCCTCACAGTCTCACAATTTTGAAAAGATGTAAGTACCTTTGCCCTCCTTATAAAAAAAGGAGGAATGTATACATATGTAAAAAATACTATATAAGGATATGTATAATATATGTACAAAAAAGATAGACATGTACATAAACTTACACTTACCGACATATTTATAGGGGGATTCATTTCATGACTAAGGAAGAAGTATACACAGGTGTACATACTAATGCATCAAGTATGTTGCACATATCAGTTTTTTATACTAATGTTAAAGGGGGAGATTGATTACATTAAGTTTTGCCATTAGTATACTTAAAGAGAAAAACATGATGAAGGTCATCGGTATATTCATAACTGGCGGAAAATAAGCATAACCGATGGACATTAAGCATAACCAGCGGACAACAAGCATGCCCGACAGGACAAAATGTCTAATGTGAAAATACTAAGTATAGAAATTATCGACGACAAGCATAACTGACGATATATTTTTGAGAACATCGCCGAAAGAGAAGAAAAGGCATACCCGGTGAATAGTTCAATTAAGGAACACCGATAGAGAAGAAAACTGACAGATTGACAAAGCAGTCTGACCATTAGAACCGACAGTCAGTTAAAGAACCCTCAAAAAGTGGATCTAATTTTACACGTCAGATAAAGAAATGTAATTCTATTTATAGAGTTTTTATTTGTTTTAAATCTTAAATTAAGGGTCAAACAAGCATATTGTAAATTTTTTAAAGCATCCTAATGGATCTAAAACATATCTAACTAAAGATCAAGGTCAAGTTGTAAACCTTAGATCTAGAGTTAATTTGAAAAGCGTAAATCAAGAATAGAGCTAGAAACTAGTATACATAGATGTTCCATCATTTATAATAAGAGTGGCTTGTAATCATTTGATAAATGATAGTAGCTATGGAGAGAATTTAAGAAGAAGAAGAGAAGTCATGCAAAGTACAGAAACAAATCACAACAGTTATCAAGAACATAGGAAGGCTACCAACGAGCAGAGAAAAGGTATTACTCAATCACTCAAGGTGATTACATACATAAATTGTAAGCTATACCGGATCTGTTATAAATAATTAGAGATTGCATTCACTATCAGATCAACATTTATATTGTAGTTGCATTCTAACAAGAGCATCACAATAAAAATCCTTTTGTAGAAGGTGGCCTTAACAGTTCTTTGATAAATCTCTTAACAGAGTGCACACCTAACAGTGTTGCTAAAGCTTCAAATGAAGTAAATCCTAATAGGTCTCCACACTATAATACTCTTAACAGGGTATATCATCAGAAGTGATCAATTGTAGGCCTTTACCAGCTCCCTTCTTATCTACAGATAGTGAAGTTTTGTGGGTAGACATCCCCACCGTAGTTTTTACTTCCTAACAGGAGTTTTCTGTGACATCATATCATGTGTTATGTGTTATTTGTTTTCATGAATGTTTCTTGAATGTTTATACATATAAAGAACTTATATTATGATCACACCTACATAATCAAGGATGAACAGATAGATAGGAATATACAAATCTGATGACACAAAGGATAATGGGTAACCACATAAAACATTTTAGAGGTACTGATTCACCCCTCCATTCTCATTATAGCATTCCAATAATTCCAACAATTGGTTGCAACCTTCATCATTTGAGCAGTGTGCTATTGGACAGTGTGTCCTCACCCCTAACAGGGTTATTTGTAAAAGACTTCTAATAGGGTCTGACGATCAACCCCTAACAGGGTTGTAATATCTTCTAACAGGGATCATTATAGACTAGTGAATTTATTTTTGGGTACTAATTTCCATTGGGGATTTTACCTATTTTGGGTTTCCTCACAACCAAAATTATGGTGTTCTATTCTATGTTATCTTTTTGTGTTTATACTTAATGTTATTCTGTAATTAATTGAATAAAGAATTGAATCTAGTAGATAACTGATTCACCTCCCCCTCTCTCAGTTATCTCTTGGGACTATTCCTAACAATTGGTATCAGATCCAAGTGCCTTAGAGAGAAAACTTAATAGCTTAAGGTAGATCAGACATCATACTTTAGAAAAGAGAGTCCTAAGTTTGATGGAGATAATTATCTTAACTAGAAGAACAAAATGATAACACACTTAGAGTGTGTTGGTTTTGAGATCTATGATGTATCTACTCATGCAATTGATGTTCCTACTTTGAAAGATCTTATAGAAGAAGATTCTACTATTAAACAAAAGGAAGTATTCACCCAAAATGCAATTGCCAAAGAAGCCCTTATAAGTGCCTTATCTGACAGTGAATTTTCTGAGATTAAGAAAGTAGATAAAGGCTATTCAATATGGAAGTACCTAGAAGACATGTTTGAAGGAGACATCCAAGAAAATAATGTGCATAGAAAGACATGGAAGAAGAGATACAACAATTTAGAGATGCTACCTGAAGAAAACGTCAGAGCTTAAAATCAGAGGATTAATGAAGTAGTTTCAGGAATTAGAAACAATGGTGGAGAAATTTTAGATCAAGACATAATGGACAAATTGATGACTAAAATGAAAACATATTATGAGAGAAACATAAAAATCTTGGATGAGACTATGCACTTTTCAAAAGACTTCAAAAGAGAAACCTTGATCAGAAAAATTTCAGCATTTGAGATATCAAGATTGAAGGTAGAACCTAAAATTGAAACAACCTTCAAAGCCTCAGTCCATGGTAAGAAATCTTTGAGCACTTCTAGTAATATTGAGAAAGAAGAAGAGGATAAAGAAATAGAATAAATAATTGCTATGAGTGCTAAGAAAGAAAGGAAAGGAAAAGGAAAATATAAAGGATAGTTACCATTCAAAAGTTTTTCATGTAACAAAGTTGGCCATTTTGCATCCAAGTATCCTACAAGAGTCAAGAAGCTTAGAACAGATTACAAACCTAAATATAAAAAGGAATGCTACTATGCTGAAGATGGTGTGACTGATGATGATTCAGGAGAAGATGAAATTGGATTCATTAAAATTGAAGATATTGAAAAAATGTTTGATGAAATGGACATTGAAGATGAAAAGAAAGCACAAGAATTGGCATTAGTTTCCCAAGTAGACATCAGAATGGACTAGATCATTGACAACGGGTGTTCACATCACATGACAAGAGACAAAGATAGATTTGTACATCTGGATAAGTACAAAGGTGGCATGGTTAGATTTGGAGATAATACTCCTAAACCTATTATAGGTAGAGGAGCTATCACTCTAGATGGAAAGAACAAAACATATGATTTTTTGTATGTTGATGGTTTACATCATAACTTACTAAGTTTTAGATGGTTTCTCGATAAAGGATATCAGTTGGAGTTCAAAAACAACAAGTGCATCATTAATAACAAAGAAGGAGACATGATTGCATCAGGTTCAAAGACTAAAGGTAATGTCTTTCAGCTCAACTCCGAAGTAATTTTTTTTGTTGCAAAAGTGGATGACGGTTAGTTATGGCACAAAAGACTTTGTCATATCAATTTTGACAACATAGTAAAGATAAGAAATGTAAAGGTAGTAAGAGACCTTCCTAGTATTGAAAGACCAGTTGATACTATGTGTAGGGAATGTATGATGGGAAAGCATGTGAGGAACTCATTCAGAAGAAAATAGAACTTCGTAAAGAACAAATTGGATCTAGTGCATATAGACTTATGTGGACATACTCAAACAAGATCATGCTATGGTGAAAAGTATTTTATTTGTTTTGTTGATGATTTCTCTAGAATGATGTGGGTTGCATTCTTGAAAGATAAATCTAAAGCTTTTGAGAAGTTCAAAATATTCAAAGCTAAAGTTGAAAATGAGTCTGGATTAAAAATAAAGTGCCTAAGATATGATAGAGGAGGAGAATTCACCTCTGACAATTTTCTTGAGTACTACAAAGAACATGGGATCAGAAGATAGCTAAGTGCATCTAGAACCCCTCAGTAGAATGAAATTGCAGAAATGAGAAATAGGATCATACTTGACACAATGCACACTATCATGATTGAAGGAAAAGTTGCACACACCTATTGGAGAGAAGAAGTCAATACAACAGTCTATAATATCAATAGAATTCAACTAAGGTTAGGCGCATACAAGACACCTTATGAAATTTGGTTTGGAAATGTGCCTATAGTAGAATACTTCAGAATCTTTGGAAGCAAGTGTTACATCAAGAGAGATGATGGTGTTTGTAAGTTTGATGCTAGAAGTGATGAATGAATTTTTCTTGGTTACTATACTAAAAGAAAAGCTTACAGATGTTTTAATTTGAGGTTGAAGAAAATCATTGAAAGTGCACATGTGAAGATTGATGAGAAGTTCATGACTCAAGAGAGATAATATGATTATGCACCTATGATTGAAGATGAACCTAGACCTATCAGTAAAGAAATAGTTATTGAAGAAATGTTTGACTATATTGATGTATCATGCAATAACCCTGAACAAAGTGAAGAGGAATCACAGATTACAGATGAGAGTGTCACACCTAAAATTCCAAAATACACATCTAGATACCATTCAAAAGAAGATATCACTGGAGATCAGAGCAGTAAAGTTTTGACAAGATCTAAAGAAAAAGGTTTAACCATTGATGAAGAGGTATGTTTACTTTCACAAATTGAACCCTTAAGTGTTGAAGATGCTTGTAATGATTCAGATTGGTAGAAGGAAATGCAAGAAGAATTAGATTAGATAATTAAGAATGACACATGGAAATTGGTCCCTAGACCTTGTGAGAAAAATGTGACTGGAACTAAGTGGATATTCATAAATAAAATGAGTGAAGATGGTATAGTGGTAAGAAACAAAGAAAGACTGGTATGTAAAGGATATGCGTGGAGAACAGGAATTGACTACTCTGATACATTTTCCTCTGTGAGTAGATTGGAAGCTATTAAATTATTTTTAGCTTATGCAACATTCAAGAACTTTAAGGTATACCAGATGGATGTCAAGTAAGCCTTTTTGACTGGTGAATTAAAGGAAAATCTCTACATAGAACAACTTGAAGGATTTAATTTATCAGACAAACCAGACATGGTATGCAGACCGAACAAAGCCCTCTATGGACTTAAGAAAGCTCCTAGAGTACAGTATGAAAGAATAGATGGATACTTAACTAAGATTGGATTCAAGAAAGGAGCAGTAGATTGTAACTTATTCATAAGAGAGACACCTAAAGGATTATTACTTGTTTCTATTTTTGTTGATGACATTATTTTTGGAGTAAATAACAAGCTTAGTGTAGATTTTGCTAAAGAAATGCAGAGCGAGTTTGAAATGAGCATGATTGGACCTATCAAATACTTTTTGGAATTAAATGTAAAATAGACAAACAGAGGTATATTCATAAATTAGTCAAAATATGTGAAGGAGATATTGAAGACATTCAAGATGGAAGATTGCAAGCTAGTAAGCATCCCTATGATAAAAGGAAGCAAGCTTTCTAAAGACGATGAGTCTACAACAGTTGAAAAAACACTATACAAATCTATGATTGGAAAAATCATACATCTTACTCAATCTAGACTAGATATTTGTAATGCAGTTGGCCCATTGTTGGAAGATTTGCAGCTGAACCAAAACAAAATCACTTAATGGCAATAAAATCAATATTCAGATATTTAAAGGGGACTATAGACTATGGTTTATGGTATCCTAACTCAAACAAATGTAGAACTTCATTTGTATATAGATGCAGATTGGGCAGGTTGTGTTGATGACAAAAAGAATACCTCGGGAGGAGTAGTATTTCTCGGAGACAGGTTAGTTACTTGGACAAGCAAGAAGCGGAACTATATTTCATAGTCAAAAGTAGAAGCTGAGTATGTAGCAGCAGCATTAAATTGTTCCACAATTTTTTGGATCAAGCAGATGATTAAAGACTTTGGAATTTAGATTAATTATCCTATTGTTATTCATTGTGATAACACTAGCACTATCAATATGTCAAAGAACCTTGTGATGCATGCAAAGAAAAACACAGAAATAAAATATCATTTTCTAAGAGAAAAAGTTATAGAAAGAGAAGTGAAGTTGTTTTATGTGAGCACCAAAGAACGGTTGGAAAACATATTTACGAAGCCTCTATCAAAAGATACTTTTGAGTATCCCAGGAAGAAGCTAGGAGTAATTCCCTTTCCTGAGTCTGATTAGAATTTACAGCAAGTGAATCAGTCCTTAGTCATTGATGATTGGTTGACTACTCTGCTTCATGAGTAGTACCTGTGCTTATTTATATTTTCCATCATTTGCCATTGATTTCCAAGGGGGAGTATATAGTAAGGGGGAACATATACTCTGGGGGAGTATACAGTCATGAAAATAAAAACAAAGTAAAAAGAGATGCAGGAGTTGAGAGGAATTTTTGATGAGGATATTGAGAAGATTGTAAAAAGAAAGAAGATAATTTTGGATTGATGGTGTTTTTCATATCATATGTTGTCATCAATGTCAAAGGGGGAGATTGTTGGAGATTTGCCTTTGTGCAAATAGTTGACTGTATGTTTGTCATTGATGACAACATAGAGTATAGAACAATGTTCTATATGTAGTTAACAATATGGATATGTTGGAGCCTTGCGTGGTTATTTGTATGTTGTAGACATTTTTATTATACTTGTTCATACACGCAGATTCATTAGTGCAGTTAAAGTTGAGTTATGTTGATCTGTTTAGCAGCTACAGTTTCAGAAGATTGTTATTAAGAGCAGACAATAATTTCATTGTTTCTTCAGTTGCACCTATCTTTGGGATATACATGTTCGAATTTAGGTTTAGTTATGAGTTCAAAATGTCTAACCAAGAGTGCTTAACGTGTTTCATCTGAAGTGTGATGTTTGAGTTATTTATGTGGAGTTGACTGTGTGAAGTGATGTGTCTATTCATTTTGAGTTGCGTGGTTCTTGTTAGAATACTTCAGGGATAACTGAGAGGGGGGGTGAATCAGTTATCAGCAACTTTAAATATTTTGTACTTATTAATCCAGAATGATATAACTTAAATGCACATTCAGATAACACATTACACAATACATCAATTTGGTTACGGAGAAACCAAAAGGTAAAAACCCCGGTGGGAATTATTACCCACAAAGAACTATACTTGTTTATAGTAATCCCTGTTGAAAGATTCTGCAACCCTGTTAGGAGTTGTTCATTACAATGCAGTAAGTATAGTGACCTAGTTAAGGGTCAGACCCTGTTAGGAGTCTTTTACAATAACCCTATAAGGGGTGGTGGACTCACTATCTAGGGACTCACTATCCAAGGACTCACTGTCCAAGTGGTGAAGGCTACAACCTTCTGGATATTTGATACACACTGTATCAACAAGATGAACTGTTGTATGTGACACTGCTTGTCTGATCAGTTCCTTTTTGTGTGTTGATGCTTTAGCCTCTTGTAAAGAACTATAACAATCTTATCTATATTCTGAAAGCTTCAACTTCAATATCTATATTATCAACATATGATAAATATAGCTCTGCTGCTTTAACACTCTGCTATGCTTTCCTAATCTCTGGCTTTCGCAACTCTTCTTATCACAAATGACCTTGTATAAATACATACTCCAATTATGAGATCATGGGACCTATTAGAAAAATCTTCATAACATCCTTGTTGGCTCTACTAAGCATGCAAGCATAATTACAACCACGCAAGTCAATGCTGAACAGACGCATCATTTCACTAAGTTAGCCTCATCAAATTAATCATAACTTTGTAATCTTCTTGAAATATGTTTAACGCCTTTGGATTAATATAAAAAACTCATACATAAACATTAATATACACATGCGTATCCTAAAGATAGGCACAACTAATTAACCATGTTATATACATCAGCCTTAAACCGTTATACCTCCAGAACTGTAACCGTCACTGACATAATTACATATCTTTACTGAAACTTCATATCTGGGTCTGCGTGTATGAACATAGCATAATAAACATGTCAAAAAAATGTATCTATCCATGTAAGTCTTCATATCATCATATGGATAAGTACATACAGAAGTACTATTGTGTATTATATGTTGTCATCAATGACAAACATACAATCAACCAACTTTTCAGAATCAAATCTCCAACAATCTCCCCCTCTGGCATTGATGGAAACATATGATAAAAACAACTTCTGTTCATGGTGTCTTCTTTCTTTTACAATCTTCTCAATATCCTCATCAAAGATTCATCTACACTACTGTAGTTATATGGACTGTGTTTTATATGTATACTCCCCCAGAGTATAAGCTCCTTGTATGTCTTCCTTTTTTTTCATACATACTCCCCCAATGAAATCAATGGCAAAGGGAGCCATAAACCATTATGCACAGGTACTACTCTAGAAGTAGGGTAGTCAACCATTCATCAGTCACATAGGACTGATGTACTTGTTGCTTTCTTTAATCAGACTTAGGAGAGGGAATGAATCCCAACTTCTCCCTTAGATACTCAAAAGTATCCTTTGCTAAAGGCTTTGTGAAAATGTCTGCTAACTGATCTTTTGTGCTTACATAGTCCAATTTCACTTCCTTGTCTGCAACTTTTTCTCTCAAAAAATGATACTAATGTCTATGTGTTTTGTCTTTGCGTGCATCACAGGGTTTTAGACATGTTAATAGTACTAGTGTTATCACAATGAATAGTAATAGGATAATTAACCTGAACACCAAAGTCTTTAACCATCTACTTGATCCAAACAATTGTTGTACAATTTAGTGTTGTTGCAACATATTCTACTTCTACCGTTGACTAAGAAATACAATTTTTCTTCTTGCTTTTCCAAGATACAAATCTTTCTCAAAGAAATACTGCTCCTCCTGAAGTGCTCTTTCTGTCACCAATACAACCTGCCCAATCTGCATCAGTATACACATGAATTTGTATATTATCTGATTTAGGATACCATAAACCATATTCTATACTTCCCTTAAGATATCCGAATATCCTCTTGATTTCCATTAGGTGATTATGCTTGGGTTCAACTACAAATCTTCCAACAATGCCAACTGCATTAGAGATGTCAGGTCTTGATTGAGTTAGATAAATAAGCTTTCCAATCATAGATTTGTACAATTTTTTATCAACTGATGTGGAGTCATCATCTTTTGAAAGTTTACTTCCTATGATCATAGGAGTGCAAACTGGCTTGCAATCCTCCATCTTGAAATTTTTCAATATTTCCTTCACATATTTTGACTGATTTATGAATATTCCTTTATTTTCTTGTTTTACATTCAGTCTTAAAAAGTATTTTATAGGACCAATCATGCTCATTTCAAATTCATTCTACAATTCTTTTGTAAATGTTGTACTAAGCTTGTCATTTCCTCCAAAGATAATGTCATCAACAAATATGGCAACTAATAGTAATCCATTAGGTGTTTCTCTTGTGAACAAGTTACAATCTACTGCTCCTTTCTTGAATCCAATCTTGGTGAGATAACCATCTAGTCTCTCATACCAAACTCTTGGGGCCTGCTTTAGTCCATAGAGTGCTTTCTTCAGTTTGCATACCATATCTGGTCTATCTGAAAGGTTAAATCCTTCAGGTTGTTCCATGTAGACTTCTTCTTTTAAGTCACCATTCAAAAAGGCTGATTTAACATCCATTTGATAAAATTTAAAGTCTTTTAATGTTGCATATGCCAAAAACAATTTTATGGCTTCCAGTCTGCTCACAGGAGAAAATGTATTAGTGTAGTCTATTCCTTCTTTCTACACATATCCCTTACATACTAATCTTGCTTTGTTTCTTATTACTGTACCTTCTTCATTCATTTTTTTTTTGAAAATCCATTTTGTTCCAATCACATTTTTATCACTTGGTCTAGGAACCAATTCCCATGTGTCATTCTTGATTATCTAATCTAGTTCTTCTTTCATTGCATTTTTCCAGTCAGAATCATTACAAGCATCCTCAACACTTAAAGGTTCAATCTGTGAAAGTAAACATACCTCTTCATCCACTGTTAGATTCTTTTCTTTTGATCTGGTCAAAACACTACTGCTCTGATCTCCAATGATATCATTTTTAGAGTGGTATCTGGATGTAAACTTAGGAACCTTAGGTGTGACTTCTTCCTCTGTAATATATTGTTCTTCATTTCTTGAATTAGGGTCATTGCATGTGACATCAATGCAATCAAACATTTCTTCACTCATAGTATCTTTACTGTCAGGTCTGGGTTCTTCTTCAATCAAAGGTGCACATTCATAGTACCTCTCTTGAATCATAAAATTTTCATCAATATTAACATGCATGCTTTCAATTATCTTCTTTAATCTTAGATTGAAACATCTGTAAGCTTTTGTTTTTTTAGAGTAACCAAGAAAAATACCTTCATCACTTCTAGCATCAAACTTGCCAACACTATCATCTCTCTTGATGTAGCACTTGCTGCCAAATATTATGAAGTATTTTACTATGGGTACATTACCAAACCAAAGTTCATAGGGTGTCTTGTCCATGCCTGGTCTCAATTGGGTTCTATTGATAGTATACACTGCAGTGTTCACTACATCTCTCCAATAGGTGTGTGCAACTTTTCCTTCAATCATCATGGTGTGGATTGTATCTAGTATAATCCTATTCCTCCTTTATACAATTCCATTTTTCTAAGGTGTTCTAGGGGCACTCAACTGCCTTTTTATTCCATGTTCTTCACAGTAGCCATAAAACTGGTCAGAGGTGAATTCTCCTCCTCTATCTGATCTTAAACATTTTAGTTTTAGTCTTGATTCATTCTCAACCTTAGCTTTGAATATTTTGAACTTCTCAAAGGCTTCTAACTTTTCTTTTAAGAACACAACCCACATCATCCTAGAAAAATCATCAACAAAAAAAATAAAGTACCTTTCACCATAGTATGATCTTGTTTGAGTAGGACCACATAAATCTGTTTGCACTAAGTCCAACTTGTTTTCGACAGAGGTCTTCTTGCTTCTGAAGGAACTCCTTACATGTTTACCCATAACACATTCCCTGCAAATTGTGTCAACTAGTCTTGCAATGCTTGGTAGGTCTCTAACTGCCTTGACATTACTGATCTTTACTATATTGTCAAAATTGATATGACATAGTCTCTTGTGCCATAACAAACTGTCATCTACTTTTGCAACAAAACAACTGACATATTAATTGAGCTGAAAAAATTACGTTTTGTTTTAGAGCCTGATGCAATTATGTCTCCATCCTTTTTGCTAATAATGCACTGGTTGTCTTTGAACTCCAAATGATATCCTTTGTCAAGTAGCTGTCCAACACTTAGTAGATTATGATGTAAGCCATCTACATATAGAACATCATCTGTCTTGTTCTTTCCATCCAAGGTGATGGATCCTCTGCCTATGATAGGTTTAGGAGTGTTATCTCCAAATCTAACCATACCACCTTGATAGGGAGAACTCTTGATACCTTCTTAAGTTTGTTTGTAACTCTTCTTAGGCCTCTACTAGGGCCTCTAGGGCTTCCTCAATCCACCCTTTCCTCACTGGAAAGATCAAGTCCTTCCTCCAACCAAGAATTCCTCTTATCTTGTTAAAGTCACCATTCTTGTGTTCTACAAGAACCTTCCACTCAAACTGATGCAGGGGCATCATATGCTCATCATAGGTATCTTAGAGATCCAAGGAATTCCAGTGGACATGGATCATCTCATAAGGTCAATTGGTCAATTCTACAACCAATTATGGCATTTGCAAGCACAAAAAGTTATAAGTTTGTATGATGTTTTGATTGATTCCAATGTTGACAAGATGTAATTGAT
>MU223511.1:334679-350436 GCA_018584345.1 Thuja plicata
TTGAAGAGGAAGAACTGATTCTTCAAGGTGTTGGAGGGTGGATTGAGGAAGCCCTAGAGGTCCTAAGAGAGACCTATTAACAGTTTCAAGCAAACTCAGAAGGTTACCAAGGAGGCTCCCTATCATCCACCCAAAGAAAGATATTACAACTTTTTTTGAAAAATATAAGAGTACAAGATCATGGTGACCAAAGTTCAAATTGCTTGTCATGCAAGAGGATCAAATGTTTTTTCCTTGAAGCTTCTACCATAGGAAGAAATGACACTACATGAAGAAATAGAAATTAGAAGGAAGATTGTTGTTTGCATGACACTACTAGAAAAGGGGTTTGTAGTTTTATGAAGCCAGACAAAACTAGCTCAGAAGATATCAAAAGGAAACTACCAAAAGGGTTTGTTGATATGAACAAGAGTGTAGTAATTGAAAAGTTTGAAGTAGTTCGTTAGAGTTGGAAGTCCTTGACGGGTTTTCTACTAGTACAAAAAATTCCACCCACTATTCGATTAAAATGTGAGCTTCAATTTTTTGTTTCAAAGTGAAAATTTGGGAAAAATGCTAAGAAATAAAATGTAAATTTAATGCGTGAGAAGGATTTTAAGAGGATAAATTGCAATATGTGCACCAAGATGGAGAACAAAAAGAGGGGTATGAGTGACAAACTCGGAGGAGGAATTTGAGAGTCGTGCACCCAAAATTTTAAGATACCAAAATAACAATAATTGTAGTACTTTGAATTTAGTTTCTAAACTGCTAATTTTTTTCAAAAATAGATAAGATTAAGGGGGTCAAATCCTTCCCTCACAGAATCATGTTCTTTTTTCTTCTTAGAAAAACATACCATAATGTTTGACACACATGTCAAAAAGATATAGTTTCAATTAGTATTTTGAAGAGCCTTTTGGTAGAAAGATAGTTAAGAGTGAGTACTCGAAGTTGCATATTTTTTGTAATTTTGTTGAGTATTTTTAAAATAAATTTTTTTAAGTGGGCACATCCCAAAAATTAGATACCTATTTGTGCAAGTCAAATAATTTGCACCAAATTAAATCAAAAATTGATTTTATTTATAAAATTATAAAAATGAAATGTAGAACAATAATATATAATTTATTTTAAATTTGGATAGGTAGGTCCAAAGTTATTAAAAAAATTGTATAGTATGTCTATAAGAAACCACTAGTAAAAGAAATTTAAAATTAATGTGTTAATGTTGTTCAAATCTATAAAATATCATATGGTTCGAAATCTTAGAAGATGTGTGAAATTATGGTGGTAATTTTAAAAATACCTATTTGATAACGTGTAAACCTAATGATGAGAAAGATGAGAAACTTGATTAGAAGAAGAAAACTTGTAAGTAGGAGGGAAATGAAGCTTTTAAGCCTCAGCCTGGTCATCCAAGCCAAATTACAAGTTGTACGTGTAAAACCTTATACAAGGTTTGAATTAAAAAATCATATTTTGGTTTTAATATATAAAAAACATGACACGATTTTAACATGTATGCATTTGTTTGATACAAATTCATACATGCAAATATGTATGTATGGATGCATTTAGGATATAAGTATGCATATATGTATAAGATATACATATATGTATCTCTATATATCTGCCAAATTTTCCCATCCCACACCATTAGAGATTGTAAACTTAAAAAAAGTGAGATGGTGGAAAGATCTCTCTCTCTCTCTCTCTCTCTCTCTCTCTCTCTCTAAAATTCAACCATTCCCCCATCTATCTCCCTCTCCCCTTCCCCCTCCCTCCCCCAATTATCTCTTCTCCCACCCTCTCTCTCTCAACCCTATACCAAATACAAAGAAGATCTTACCACTAATGTTATAATCCCTTCATGCACCAAGAAGGTGAAATGGGTGAAGGAATAACTTGCTCACATTCATGCAGAAGTCATTTTGTTTATCTCCAAAATTAAAAGATGCTTTATTTGTGAATGTAGTCTTTATGTCCTCGAAAATAGAATTTGATAACATGAAGAATGAGGGAAGTGAGTCATATAGTCTCCATCTATTGGTGTCGTTGAGGGGAAGTATTCTATGGGACAACAAGTTGAATCAAGGGATACTTGATTGCATTCCCTCAATAATTTTGAATGATTTTTTTAATCTCTTGTGAGGAGTGCAGTAGGGGATTCCCCCTCAAAGTGATCATATTTCTTTAATTTCCTCCCAATTAATATGTTCTTATCCATAATTTATTTTTCATTGGTTGTATGGATTTGATATAGATGCTTAATTTGTGTAATGAATTTCCTATAGTTGTGTGTGAAAAATAGTGCACCTATTACCTACGAGACAACACTTCAATAGATCATTGTGTTAGTGAAAATAGGGTTAGTAAAACATGTAAATCCACTAAAATTGATCTATTGCTTTCTAACTAGGAGGAGTGTGAAAAACAACATAATAGCCCTTAGATTATGCCTTTTTCAGTGACATAAACCACCTAGCATGAAATATTATATTAAAACTAAGAAAAATATCTAAATAACATGCATTCTACTTCTAGTAATCAAGATTATAACAATGCATAAACATGGAAACTATAATGAAACATGAATCTATATAAATCCTAACAGCATAACATTACATTTTGAATCTAAATTTTAGGCTTATTTGAGCTCAAAAAATTCTTCTATTTATAGAAGAAATGAGGAGAGAGAGGGGGGAAAAATGTCATTAATGGAGTTGTAAAACCCATTAATAAGGTGTAAGAGGCTTTAAATTCCAAAGACATTAAAGAAGCATGAGCTTGAGGAATCTCCATTAATAATGCATTAATGGGAACATTTAAGAAGCATGGTGAGGGTCTAAGAGGCAAGCTTGAGAATGTGGACTTAGAGAGAGTCAAGCTTGAGAAAGTTGACTTTCTCAAGTGGGTTGAGTTCCTAATCACATGTTTAGGAATGTGACATCATTAGGAGGTTGGTTAGAATGGGATTAGGATTAGGGTTAGATTTAGCATGGGGGGAATAGGTTGGGATGGGTTTAAACCTAGTGTCAAGGTGGTTGAGGAAGGTTAGGTCAGGGGTTAAAGGGAATATTAATGAAATGAATTATATTAAATATATTCATTCAAAAATAGGAATATTAACTATTTAAGCTTTTTATTTCTTTAGACAATTAATTAGGACTATCGCCAATTAATTAGTTTAATTTAGGCTAGAAGATAGGGTTTTTGCAAGTGATTTGATATAACAGGGATTTATTTAATTCCTTTTAAATTAATTACCTTAGCCATGTTTGATTTGAAATGATTTGGATTAAATTGATTTGATTTGATTGGCTTAGGTGATTAATAAAATTTAGTGATGAGATCACTTAGGAGATTAAATTTGATTTGAATGAATTATGTCAGATGATTGAAAAGTTGTCTTAACATAATTGGGGGTATGATCAAACTTAGGGAAAATAAGGTCTATGGTCAGAGAAGACCAAGTCCAGGTGGTTACACTTGCCCCTCTTTGAATTCATGTTTGAGCAGCACATTGATTCAAAGAAAGTTTTTTGATTTTGACTTCAGCAAGATTTGAGAATTTCGCTCATGATCGAATGAAATGCATGATGAGATCAGTCTTGCACTTGATTGAACTAAAAAGATAGAATTGAATTTGAACTCAGTTTTCATACAAATGTCAATAAAAGATCTTAAAGATACCAATTTTGAACTTGGTTATCGTCCAAAGATTGATAATAATGATTCTGAACTTGGTTGTCATCGAAAAGCCAGTATGAAGCTGCCAGGAGCTTAATAAGAATCTTTTAAAATGAGGAAACACAAGATATCCAACTTATGAGAACCAAAGATTTCTATCCAATAGTTCTGACTTAGTTAAGAAAATTGTCATGCCCCTACTTGTTTGATAATGAAGTCATTTTAATGTTATTTTGAGAAAGAATTTGATTGATGATAGTGTGATCATGCCCCCTCAAGAATGAAATTGAAGGAAAGAAATGAAATCCCTCTATTAAAATGATGTATCACTTGCATGGAACGGGTGGGTCAAGAAAGAAAGAAATAGAAGAAGTGAAGAAAGAAGGTGTGTTTAAGAATAAACACATGAGAACCAAGTTAATCACATGAAAATGTGAGTGGTGAGATTGATAAAATGATGTCAAACCAAGATTTTTGATGAAATGTGCAATTTGACAGATTTGTGAAACAAATGGAGCAATTTTGCATTTTCAGGAGCTATCGTAAAAATGTTACGATACTGTATAAAACACCTTATGCACCTTTGATTTGGTTCCTGATTGATCAAAAGGAGAAAAAAAATGTAGTTGCAGTTGCCTGGGAGGAGTTTTAGAACCCCTAAATAGCTCAAAAGACTAATATATGTCTCAAAAATTACCATTTTACTATTCATTTTCACTTTTACCCATAGTAAATTTGAGAGCTCTGTAGATAAGATGGTGGTCCTAGTTAGAAAGCATCATTTCCAGCTCAGTCATCATCATCAATCCCTGACCGATTATGCACCTCTGATAAGTACTCGCAAAACTACCTTGTGAATTTTTAAATTTTAAATTTTATGCATTTTTCTAGCTTATACAACCCTTTGAATTCTGGGTCACATCTGGGATTCTAGATCGCATCCTGCCAAACACGCGTCGCATCTGGTATTTGTTAGAGTAATCTTTAGTTTGTTTATTAATTAAATCATGTTGATTTAATTAGTTAAGTTTTTACTCTTTGCTTAAGTTATACTTAGGCAGCTTTATAATTCTTTAGGGTTTCATGATTCCTTTTATAAGGACTCACTGCTTTGCTTTTCATCATTGAGATTGTATTCAGTATTGTGGTTAATAGAAGCTTTATTATTGCAACATGGATTTCAACTCTCTGGTTTTTTGGCCGCCATAGCTGTTTCTCTTCTTCTGTCTATCTTTTGCTTCTATCTTGTAACTGTCATGCATGCAGGTGATCTTGGGAGATTAGCTTTCAGTCTAATCCCAACATGGTATTAGAGCTCTCCTATTGTTAGTTGTTCAAGTTTCATTGAAGTGTGCCAGAAGCAGAGGGTTTCCAAGGGTTTCAGAGGTTTTTTATGTATTTTTTGTTTTGGGTTTTGTTTCTGGTCACTTTGAGCTCAAACGAACATCTCCATTGAGCTCAGAGCACCCAAAAACCCCAGAATACATATAAAACTTGTCCATTTTGGACATCTGGACTCTGGAGGAAAAAAAAATTAGTTCCTGTGCCGTATGACACAGAAACCGAGGCAAAATTTCAAAAAAAATTTAAAAAACCATTATTTTATATAGTTTTTGGTTAAAAAAAATAGCGCGCATAGTGGGTTTTAAAAACGCGCCACCCGCACTCCCCTGGGGCTCCACCGCCACCAGCTGCCTCTCGACCGGCCCCCGCGGGCCCCCGCCGCCCTCTGCGGCCCCCGCCACTGCTCCCCTCTGCAGCCTCAGCGGCCCCGCCGCTCCGCGGCCCCCCGCCGCCCTTCGCACTGCTCTGCCACCGCCCAGCCCACCATTAGCCCCTCCCCGCGGTGCCTTCCTCTATTTGCGCCACTCTACGCTTGGCCGTCGCGCCACTCTGCCCCGGGTCCGCCACCCCCGCGTCGCCCGGGGGACTGTTTAGCCCCCGAGGGCCCTTTTCTTAGGCGGGCGGTCATATGGAGGACCGTGGGCTTTGGATTTTAGCCCCTGGGTGCGCCATGTGCCCGGGGGCCATTTTTTTTAGCCCCTGGGGCTTAAAACTAGGCCTTTAGGGCTTTTTTGAGCCATTTTTACCTTTTTCGCTCTATCTGGAGCATACGGAGGCCTTTTTTGGACTTCGTTATATCGTCAGAAAGCTCTTTCCGACTATTGTGATTTGGTTTTTTGGGTCTGCTATTTTGACAGCATTTTTTGTTGTTGAAGTTCGATGTCTGTTCTTGCCTTCTGGGAGTCATATCTGGCTCATCCGAACTCCATTTTTAGCAAATGAGATATCGTCGAAAAGCTGGTTCAGTGTACTATGCAGTTGCAGGGGTATGTTTTCCAGATTCTGCTCTAGATTTTCTCTCCTCTAAGTTTGGCAGTTTATACACTCTGGTGGATTGCTTGGGTTTACAGGTCCTGGGATCTCTTCTACTGTACTTCTGGTTCACTCTTCTTTCTGACTTCTGAGCTTGTATGCTTCTTCTGATGCATTTTTATTCTGTAAATGCATTGAGATAAAGTGCCTACTTCTGTATATCTGGGATTTTGAGCACCTTGTATGGTTTTAGTACTCGCACTCTGTTATAAAGTGCCATGGGGGGTTATGATGCTTTTGTCATTTTAGGCGCATCTACCTTTGTCAAGTGAACGTACCTTCCATGACATTAGCCCATGTTGTGTGTCGATGACACCGCCCTTTATCCTATGTTTGTACTTCTTTTGCACTGTTGGTTTTCCTGGTTCTTCTTCTGCAGATGTTTCTGGCATTGCATTTCAGTGTTCCTGTCACCTCTCCCAGTTCAGCATTATGGGGGGGTTCACCTGTTCATTCTATTGCTTCCTGGTTTGATTGATCATCTCTTCAGACATTGTCTTCTCTACCTGGTCATTCACTTCAGTGGGGGTTCTAGCAGTTTCTCCTGACAGAGTTTACAGTTCCTTGCTTCGGAGATGTTTCTTGCTCTTTCTTGTTCCTTTCTCTGGGACACCTTTCCCTAGATTGGAGGCTTAGTTTCCTTCATCTAGTTTCTTTCTTGTTTTGGGTACCTGATCAGGCCTTGTTTTTGGGACCCATCTTTCCTGCTTTCTGCAGTAGTTTAGTTGTTTTTCTTCTCCCTAAGTTACACTTAAGGTGGGGTGTTAGAGTAATCTTTAGTTTGCTTATTAATTAAATCATGTTGATTTAATTAGTTAAGTTATTACTCTTTGCTTAAATTATACTTAGGCAGCTTTATAATTCTTTAGGGTTTTAGCCTTTAGGGTTTCATGATTCCTTTTATAAGGACTCACCGCTTTGCTTTTCATCATCGAGATTGTATTCAGTATTGTGGTTAATAGAAGCTTTATTCTTGCAACATGGATTTCAACTCTCTGGCTTTTTGGCCGCCATAGCTGTTTCTCTTCTTCTGTCTATCTTTTGCTTCTGTCTTGTAACTGTCATGCATGCAGGTGATCTTGGGAGATTAGCTTTTAGTCTAATCCCAACAGTATTTCCCGAATCGCATCCTATTTTTCCAGATTTTTGCATCGCATCTAGGATGTCTTGGATCACATATGGATTTTCCTATTTTGACTTAGTTTAATAGTTGAATTTTGGTTTATGTCGTATCCTGTCCTTTTAGGAATGTACCCTATGTTTGGGGTCGCATCCAGGATTTCTGAGATCACACCCAATATTCTCCATTACATCTTGTATTTCCAAAATTGCATCTGGCAAAAGAGATTGCACCCTAATTTTCCAGGATCGCATCTCATTTTTGGGACTTAGAAAATTATCCATTTTGAACTGTTTGTCTGCTGCAGATCCTGAATCACTTAGCTAATCATGATTCTACATTTTTGTCATAGGTAGAACACTGATTTATGTTTTATTTGCCAAAAATAGGTTGATTTTGAGGTAGTCACATTTCAAGGTACATATCCGAGGTGTGTGCTTTCTTTGGCTACACTATTGTCAGATGATGAGCAGGAGGTAGTAGTCCATGTAGGATTACGATCTTTGATTGGTTTACCCGATATATGGGAAAACTAGGGGTTGTTGACTGCTTTGGCCGAGAGATGGCACTTAGAGAAAAACACCTTCCATCTCCCGACCAGGGAGATGATAGTCACTCCTGAGGACATATGGAATATACTGCGAGTTCCAGTTATTGGCCATGAGGTGCACTTTGAGTCAACTTCTTCCATGGTGATTGGTGCAGCTGATCAGTATTTCCAAGATGATACCATTGATTGGAGATACCTTTCTTGGGATTACATGTGCGATCATTATGATCGATTATCTGTATATTTGGCGGGCTTGGTTAGTGGCATCCTGATGCTAGACAGAGGACAACACAAGTTCCTTGTAGGATGGGTAGACATGTTGGAGCAGATGGTTGTCTCTAGACGGAGATTTGCATGGGGTAGCTACATTCTGACTCATATGTACCGAGAGCTCCATGAGGTTTTTCATTATTATACTCAGAACATGAATGTGGGCATTTTGATTCTTCGAAATCTGGGCCTGGGAGCACATCGCAGTGACATGACCCATTGTAGACAGGTAGCGGGCACCTGAGTATCCTTATGTTTATATGTACGCTAGTCTTATCCAGCAGCCCTATCTAAGCAAGGTAGAGTACTAATTAAATTTGTTTGATGATATGATAGAGGTAGTATGGCGACCATACTTGGACTATGAGGAGTGGACCTTGGATGGCAGACAGGTTCCATTTTTATTTTAGAGCAGGTAACTTATCAAGAGGAGAAGATACATTGTAGAGCGGTTTGTGCATACCTGAGTTTTGAGACAGTTCAGCCAATGATAGGGTAGGACCCAGGATGTGACTATATATGCCAGAGTTCGTGATGAGGCACCATTGTGGGGTACCCAACTGAGATATGAGACCGCTCACTAGGAGATCTAAGATATGGTTGAAGTGCATTTGGATCTTCTTCATGATGCGGCAAATGCAGGTTGTTCCAATGGGTATGCTACAGATATGATTCACCATCCATTTACATGATTCATAGTGCCTGCGGAGGACATTCCCAATATAGAGGATCCGATAGATTATGATATGAATGATCACCCTGCCAGGGGGAGAGGAAGAGCACAAAGAGCTAGGGGTTCTAGGCGAGGATGAGATGGAGGTAGAGATGAGAGATGAGATGCTAGGCATCCTCCTCTAGATGATGGAGATGATGGTGGAAATGATAGGGGAGGTGGAGTTGTGGGTGGCACTACAGATGTAGCCAGCAACAGTGGAGAGGGTCGGTGTGCCCGCTTCAGATTTGTTACTCCTAGGATGGATCTAGGTCTGTTACTTATAGGGGAGCAACAAAGATAGTACAGGTAGTAGCAGCAAAGATAGCCATATCAATCACAGGATAGACCTTCAGGATAGGATTCTGGCAGGGGTTCCGGCAGAGATGGAGACCCACTACCTCAGTGTGAGCAGGAGAGAGAGTAGCTAAGAGCACACATCACTACTTTAGAGGCTCTATTGACAGATATGGATGCACAGTTGGAGCACCTTAGGAAAAAGTGGGATAGGCATGGTGATATTCTCAGAGCGAAGAGAGATACCCAGGCTTGGATAGCCACTCACCAAGGACAGAGAGAAGCCTATTATTTTTCTTTATACTATGCTACAGTTCTAGAGGGCCAAAGAGCACTTTCTTATTCATGGGTTGCCCAACATTCTGAGGGAGTGATGCCTCCTCCACCTCCTCCTCCAGATCAAGGAGAGGGGGGGAGTTAGAGATGAGATATTTCTTTTTGTACTATTTTGTGAGATCATATTGTATATCCAGAGCCCTGTCAGGCCATTTGTTTGTACTATTAACACTGTATATATAGATATCTGATTTATTCTGACCCTCTGATACTCTAATACTCTGATACTCTTTGTGTGTACTTGTATTATTTTGTCAATGTGTACTATGTTTTTATACATATATTTGATGCTCGTGTTTCTTATTCTGACATGTTTCATGAATTCCATTTGTTTTGATAGATTTGTTTGCACATGTGATTGTATCTTGGTTTTATGATGAGTTAGATTAGATGATGACATCATTTATGCATTTTAGATTTATCACTGATATAAATATGTTTCAAATGATACTATGTGAATATGCAAAATGTATGTTTTTGAGTTTTTCTTGTGCAAGTAAAATGTATGGATGCACTACAGAAATAAAATGTTACATGCATAAAATGCTTTGTTTTTGTATTTTCCTTTTGTCTCATTTTATGGATGCAAAATGTATGCTATGGATGTGAAATGATATAAATATCAGTAATATGTATGTAATTAACTTGGATTTAGAAGAAAAATGGAAATCATTTTTGAGCTCAAATTCTTTATGCTTTTGCTTCTTTCAAAATGCATCATGCAATCTCTAAATGCAGCTATATGCAGACTCTTAGGAATTGTCACTGATTGGAAGATATTGGAAATTTTTATCATCATTGGGCACTTTTTGGAATAGATACCACCTTGTAGTACAACCCTCACTAATACCCACTTATATTATGAAAGTATGAATACTATACTTATTGGATGAAATGTCAAAAATAGACTTAGGCATCAAGGCATAGAAGCCAAGATAGCAAAATAGTCACCTTCCTTTTACTATATTAGAATATGTGTAAGGTAAGATATTGGACCCGCAATGATCTTCAAAATTCATATCCTTGGGTACATTATGCTTCATATACCTTAGTGAGAATCTAAGTTAGAAAACATACAAGGAAATTGTTTCAACCTCACCGTAGTTTACACATAACAAAGATCGAGATATATGCGGATATCCACTCATGATGGAAACTCTTACCATAAACATCCAAGTTAGGTGAAATGTATAGGATCATTTGGAACAATTACCATACATAGAAAATGAATAAAATGTTTATGCCCCCATCCTTGCGACTCTTTGTCTTTCTGCAGATGTCATGGAGTAACTCAGAAGACATAACAACTATCAATTGTGAATCAACCAAATAAAATTCATAACTGCTTAGATGCCCCCAGTGAAAACACCATGGGTACATAAAAGAGCCATTATCAAACCAAGATCAAATTGTGTTTAGGTAGTATTGAGAAATACTATTGATTCATTTTTCAAGCATAGTATAGATTCACCAATCAAAATGTTGGAATTCAAGCAAATATGTGCTCCATGTATGTGTATAACTTTCTTCATGTTTGCAATCCAATGTAGGTCTTAGGAACACTATTTATGTTAGTGCAATGTTTGTGCCATCCTTGTTTCGTGAAAGTGACATTTTATTGAAAACATCAAGTATCATTGTGTTACAAGACAAAACATCCTAGGACGACCTAACAGACACGACCTAATATGCTAGAAAAAGATATCCCCACTACAGAATGACTAGATCCTGAGACAAAAATGCAGACAAATCCCAAGCGAGGATAAGATTTTTGTAAGGAAACAAAGTGAACTCTTAGCACAGGTGTAATTGTGAAGGCATAGTGTCAGCAATGCATTGATAGATGGAGCGCAGAACACAAGTGATGCCTGATTTCCAGGTTTTCACCACTTGGCAAAAATTTTATTCTTTTTGCTACCAAGATGTCTATTTTACCAGGTTGTCATCAAGGCACTTTTCTCCTTTTCAATTTTTTTGTTATTTTTTTTTTTTTGAATGTTTTTGTAATATCAAGGTGCCTATTTTCCAGGTTTTCACCAAGGATACCTTTTCTTCAAGACTTTTTTCACTATTTTTGGATTTCTTCAAAATCAATTTTAGATGTTTTTGGTATTTTTTGAGAACTATTTATTGTACAAGCTCTGCTAGCCGAACATCAAGTGTAGAATCTCTTCAAATGTAGAGTATTGATAGGATTCAAAAGAACGTCTCCCTCAGGTGTAGCTAGTTGATAATCTCCAGTCCCAAAAGTAGTAGTGATAAAATAAGGCCCCAACCAGTTAGGTTCAATTTTCCCTTTATGTTCTCTGTTAGGCTAGTTCTTAGGATTCTCCTTTAGGAGGAGATCCCTCACTTGAAATTGCCATGGTTTGACCTTTTTGTTGTATCCTTTGGACATTCATGCTTGGTACAATTTTAGATGATAGAACACCTATTTCCTGTTCTCATCAAGTAATTCTAGTGCATTCACCCTATTGATCAGGTATTTCTCATCAGTAACAAGGCCTTGTAAAGATATCCGCAAAGATGGGATTTCAACCTCAATAGGTAGTACTACTTCAGCGCCATAGACTAGGGAAAATGACATGGCTCCTATTGGGGTTTTGATGCTTGTTCTGTAGGCCCATAGTGCTGAATTTAGTTGTAGATGTCAGTCTCTGCTAGACTTACTCACAGTTCAGTGTAGGATCTTGAGAATATTCTTATTAGATGCCTTAGCTTGTCCATTACCTTGAGGGTAATAGATTGAGGAGAAATGTTGAGTGATGTGGAACTATTCGCAAAGGTCATTAATGTCTTGATTTTTAAATTGGCCCCGATTGTTTGTTACAATTGAAGAGGGTATCCGATATCTACAGATAATGTAGTTTAAAATGAACATAGCCACCTATTTTCCAATGGCTTTGATTAGTAGCACGGCTTCAACCCTTTTAATGAAATACTCAATGGCCGTAATGATGAACTTGTGTCCATTTGAAGAATTGGGATATATTTGTCCAACCAAGTCAAAGGCCCGTTGGTGAAATGGCCAATGTGTTATGAACTCTAGCAGGAGCATGGATGAGATTTCCATGTGTCTGACATTTATGACATGTTTTGGAAAATTGAATAGAATCATTTTTCATTGTAGGCCAGTAATAGCCTACTATGAGCAGTTTCTTTGCTAGTGAAAAGCTGTTTGAATGTGATCTAGATACACCTTCGTGGACCTCTTTTAATGCGTGATATGACTCTTTCAGTTATAAACATCTAAGAAGTGTACCATCAAGACCTCGTTGATATAAGTTATTAGTTATGAGGACATAACATGATGCTATCCTAATCAAGGATATTTTTTTCATTTCTTGATAGATTACTGGGAATGGTTTGGTAAGTTAGGTAAGCAATTATATTAGCATACTGATATTGGTTAGTGGTGTTGAAAGCACAGATTACTTGGTATTTAGGGGTATCAAAGGCAGGGTAGGATAATTCTTCCACCAATAAGTCATAGTGGAATTGATGTTCATCCAGTTGTAACATAGATGCCAATGTAGCCATAGCATCTACAATCTTATTCTTTATCCTAGGTATCTGCTAGAATGTGATGAAGACAAAGTACTTCTTTAGGTCATAAACCAGTTGTTTGTAGGGTGTCAAATTCTCATCTTTTGTCTGATAATATCCATTGACTTGAATGATAATGAGTTGGGAGTCACCATACATGTGTAACTCGACAATATTAAATTCCATGGCAAGCTTAAGACCATTTACCAATGCCTCATATTCAAAAATGTTATTTTTGCATGGAAACATCAATTTGTAGGACTTGGGTATCTTGTAGCCCTGAGGAGTTATGAACAGAACTCTCACTCTAGAGCCTTGTTGCGTTAAAGAAACATCAAAGTGCATCTTCAATGGATACTTAGTTAGATGCATAATGGTCTCATCAGGGAATTCAATCCTTAAAGGTTTATCATCTTGGAGTGGTGAATCAGCTAGTTGATCTGCGAGGACTTGTCCTTTAATAGCCCTCTTGTCTACATATTCAATGTCAAATTTTCTCAGAATAAGGACCCACTTTGCCAGACGCCCTGTTAATGTTGTTTTTCTTAGGAGATAATTCAAAGGATCTATCTTGGCAATGAGCCTTACTGTATGTGATAGCATGTAATACCTCAATTTTTGTGATGCAAAGATAACTGCTAAGCATGCTTTTTCAATAAAGTTGTAATTGAGTTCATAGGAGACTAGCATTCTACTGATGTAGTATATCACTCTTTCTTTCTTAGTTTCATCCTCTTGTGTGAGAAGTACTCCTAGTGATGTGGTTGTAGCTGAAATGTACAAGGGTAATGGCTTTCCATGAATAGGTGCCATAAGAATAGGAGGAGTAGCTAGGTACTCTTTTAATTTTTTAAAGTTGGCTTCACAATGTTCATCCCATTTGAAGGTGACCCATTTATGTAGCAATT
Source organism: Thuja plicata (assembly GCA_018584345.1). Classification (NCBI taxonomy): domain Eukaryota; kingdom Viridiplantae; phylum Streptophyta; class Pinopsida; order Cupressales; family Cupressaceae; genus Thuja; species Thuja plicata. Next base: position 348,467 of record MU223511.1, read on the forward strand.
TGGTGAAGGTTTGTGCTCTTTCAGCAAGTTGTGACATGAACCTCGTGATTGATTGAAGTCTCCCTTTTAATTTTCTCATTTGAATAATGTTGCATGGAGGATTCATTTCCAATATAGCTTTAACCTTTGCAGGGTCTACTTCAATTCCTTTTGCTGAGACAATAAACCCTAAGAGCTTTCCTGATTGGAACCCAAAGGCACATTTATTTGGATTGATTCTAAGTTGAAATTGCTCCATTTGATCCAATATCTTCCTTAAGTCATCAACATGAGTGCTCCTTTCTTTGGATTTAGCTAAGGTGTCATCCACGTAATCCTCCATGTTTTTATGCATCATGTCATGGAATATAGTGGTCATTTCTCTTTGATATGTGGCACCGACATTCTTTAACCCAAATGGCATGAAGTTCCAGCAAAATGTGCCACATGTGCATGCAAATGTGGTCTTCTCTTGATCCTCGGTGACAATTTCTATTTGATTATAGCTTGAGAACCCATCCATTAGTGAATAGATTTGGTAGACTGTTGTGAGGTCTATGATCGTATCAATATTAGGCAGGGGGACGTCATCCTTAGGACATGCCTTGTTTAAGTCTCTGAAGTCTATACAGATCCACATAGATTTAGCTAATTTAGATACTAGGACCACATTGGAGATCCATCCTGTGTAAGCAATGACTCAGATGAATCTAGCTTTCAATAATTTCTCTAGCTCTGCCTTTACTAGCAATGCAAAATGAGGATGCATTTTTCTTAGTTTTTGTTTTACGGGTTTGATCTTGGTTTGATCCCAGGAGCTATAGAAAAATGGTGCATTATCGATTCAGGATCTAGTCTAGGCATATCTATATAAGACCATGCAAAGTTCATCTTCCTCTCTTTTAGGAACTCGGTGAATTGTGTCTTTTCCTCTTCTGACAAAGATTGTGTTAGGTGTACTATTTGAGGATCTTCAGTTGTGCCCAAATTAACTAGCTGTGTTGGTTCTATCAGAACTGAAGACCTTTCTTGAAAGTGATCAGGGAGGATATCAATAATATCATCCTTTGGCACTTCTGAGAGGTTTTCACCATCAGATACATCTTTTGTTTCACTATTTTAGGATCTGACACTACCACAACATTGTTTTCACTGTCAGTTCCCTTTTCCTTTTATTTTTCAATTTTTGACTAAGAAACTTGATATCCTCCTATGAAATATTCACACTCCTTGCATTAGTGGAAGAAGGGTAAGGTTCACAAGCATTTTGATATAAATCCAAGGTATACTCATTGGGAAATTTGAAGATAGGAGTAGGATCTGTATTAGTCCAATCAATTAGGTCTGGGTTTATCAAAGACAAGGAGTCAAACTCATGGAAGGATAGCATCACGTTAGCGTCGAGACAATTAACTAACATGACATTGATGACATTAGTTTTTCCATTAGTACACTTAGTGAAAAACATTGACAGAGATCATCGGTACAAGCATAACCGGCAGACTACAAGAATAACCGGCAAACAACGAGCATACCTGACAGAAGAAAAAGTCATGAGAAAATGCTAAGTATGGAATTGACTGACGAACACTGACAAGTGTTAACACCGACAAAGTAAACATGACATCATCAATGGGTCAATGACATAACACAAAATTCATCACCAATGACATATTTTTGAGAACAAAAACAATAGAGTAGAAAAGGCATGCTTGACGAACAGTTCAAGAAAGGAACACTAACAACAAAGAAAACTGACAGACTAACAGAGAAGCCTGACCATCAAAACTGACAGTTAGTTAGAGAACCCACAAATAGTGGATCTGAGTTTTACACGTCAGATAAAGCATTGTAATTCTATTTATAGAGTTTTAATTTGTTTTAAATCATTACTTGAGGGTCAAGCAAGAATTATGTAAATGTTTTAAAGCATCCTAATGGATCTAAAACATATCTAACTAAAGATCAAGGTCAAGTTGTAAACCTTGGAT
>MU223511.1:350486-398402 GCA_018584345.1 Thuja plicata
TAATGGATCTAAAACATATCTAACTAAAGATCAAGGTCAAGTTGTAAACCTTGGATCTAGAGTTAACTTGTGAAGCATGAATCAAGAATAGAGATAAAATCTAGTATAAATAGATGTTCAATCAATTATGAATTATAAATTTATTTTTGTTGATAGCCATGAGAAGCATGCAAGGAGCAAAAAGAAAAATTCATGCAAAGTTCATAAATAGATCACATTAGTTATCAAGAACACACAGAGGCTATCGACGAGCAGACAAAGGTATTATTCAGTCATGAAAAGATGATTACTCATACATAAGAAGCTTTGTTGGATATGTTATCAGCAATTAGAGTTTGCATACATCATCAAATCAAAGACTTATGTAGTTGCATTCTAACAAGTGCATCACATCTAAAATCCTTTTATAGAAGGTGGACTTAACCGTTCTTTACAAATCTCTTAACAGAGTGCACACTTAACAGTGCTACTAAAGCTTCAAACGAAGTAGATCTTAATAGGTCTCCACTGTAATACTCCTAATTGGGTAGGTCATCAGAAGTGACCAATTGTAAGCCTTAACTGGCCCCTTCTTATATGTAGATAGTGAAGTCTTGTGGATAACAATCCCCACTGTAGTTTTTACTTCCTAATAGGAGTTTTCTGGGATATCATATCTTGTGTCATGTGTTATCTATTTTCATGAATGTTTCTTGTATGGTTACATATTAAAGAAAGTATGTTATGATTGCATATACATAAAGAAAGATGAACAATTAGATAACATAGTTTAAAAATTGATGACTAAGGGTTAATGGGATAACCAAGAAAGGTTTTAGAGGTACTGATTCACCCCTCCCCTCTCAGTACATCATTCCAATATAATTCCAACAATTGGTATCAGAGCTGAGTCTCTTTCTTGAAAAGCTTAAAGACTTAAGAGAAAAGATCAGAGCAATGGAAAAGTACTGACTAGACATGACTATTGAGAATGAGCAGTTACAGATGCAGATAAACTATGAGCAGTATAAAGAGACGAGAATCAACTTAAGAAAACTTCTTGATGAAAGAAATATTATGGCAACTAGGTTGAATGAGAAGGACTACAAAGAATCATAAATATAAGATTACTTTGATACAACAGAATTATGAACAAGCAAAGCTTCAGACACATCAATAGAAGAAATCACAAGTCTACAAGAGGTCAATCTACATCTGACAGAGCAAATCAAGATGTTGCAAATCAGTCAAGAAACTCAAATGGTGAAAATGATTAATGTCATGAATGATGCAAGAAAAGCTTAAAATGAAAGAACACTAGCGATTGATGATAGGAGGAAAATAAGAGAAAAGATGTAAGAGAAAGAATAAGAGATTCAAAAACTTACTGAGCATCACCATGAGGTTACCAACCAGATTATTCTTATGAGTCAAGAAGCAAAAAGACTAAAATCATAACTCATTGAAAGAATACATATTATCAGTGAGCTAAGAGAAGAGAATGAAAAAATGAAGCATGAATTCAAATTCCAGAATCAACACAACCAATTGATCAAGAAAGCTGAAGATAGAAACAAAAGGATGGATGTTTTTCTTGATGGATAGAGAAGAGTCAACAACTACACAGGATTAGGGTAAAACAAGAATGGTGAATCTTCTAATAAACAAGATCAAAGGAATGCTTTCACAACCCCAAGATCAAAAAGCTATCATACAATCACTGTGGAAAACCCAACCACACCTCAAACATCCGTAGAAGCAAAATGAAAGGTATTTCTCAAGCACAATCTACGTTCATTGGTAATTGTTATAAATGTCAAAAGAAAGAACACAAGGCACGTGAAAGCAGATCCAAAGTGATAAATCCAAAGAGAAAAACCTACATGGACAAGTACTGTCCTATCTGCAAGATGAATTGACATAAACATGAAGAGTGCTAGAAAAAGAACAACAAGGCATGGACACTAAAAGAAACTGACAATAGCCACAAACCAAAAAGAGTAGGTAACTCATATGTTTGGGACTATAACACATGGGTGAACTACACAGCATGTGAAAGGTATGGTCATATTGCTGCCAACTGTATGAGAAAGTGGACCAGAAGGTTAAGAGGTTGGACCAATCCAAGTATGGCATGTTTGTATTGTCATAAGGTTGGACATGTGATAAAATATTGCAAAAACCAACTGATAGATACAAGTACTCATCCCAATGGAAATACCATTGATGACATCAAGAGAATGAGAAACAAGATGTGGGTAAAAGCCACAAACACTGAAGGTGCTAGAACAAGAAATACAAATGATGACACCCCATACAATGGATCTAGTGACATCACTACATCGAACTAAGATGCACAAGTATATATGGAACTGCATTATGACAAGTTACATCATGCACTGGTTCCATTACACATAGTTCATATTGTAATATTAGCATGAATAAAGATGTAATATATTGTTATTTGTTAAAACTATTAAAAAGAAACCATCAGTTATTGGGCACAATTTACATCGGTGAACACACATAGAAAAGTTAGCACTACTTACCATAATGTATTGGTCATTACACAAATGCCAAGTTGCTAAGTGTAAATCGATGGACATTGGTGAACCTTGAGTAAACAAAAGCTGTCTTTGCCACTTTACCGACCATCATCGGTGAAGTCACTAAATCTGCTAGCAACCCTGATGCTTTGCACAGACACTGAAGATGTTATGAATTCCTCTACCGACGAACTCAGTCTTTGTATACCAACGAGTTGGTGAGCATTAATGACAACTTAGGACACAAAAAGTTATAAAATCCCGACGAGTAAACTCATTTTTGCACCCGCAATTTTTGAGCAGAGCAGAGCAATTTTGAAGCAATTTGGAGAGAGACCCAATAGAAATCAATTTGACTCAAAGCATTCACATTCGCAAGCAATCATAGAGAATCAGTAAGTAACCACATTCACCAACCGCACTATTTTATTTGAGAAAAGCCCTAAATTTTTGCAACGCGATGGCATCGACTTCTAGAGTTGAGAAGATTAAGGAAGACAAGAATAAAAAGTTCAAGCTTGTTAGCAGAGGCTCTTGTCCTGAACCCAAATTCAAGCTACACCAAGAAATAACATCACAACCTGATGATTCTAGAGCATTCTCTAGAATCCCACCTAGGGTTTTGTTGGTAGAGGACGTAAGGTCCTATATACACTGCAAGATCTCAGAAATAGGAGACCTAGACCTAGATAATGCCTATAGGGCACTATGTGATGACACTAGAAATCTCAAAGAAGAGAAAAAACATCTGGAAGTGAAAGGACTCACGAATGCATTGCATTTTCCCAAAGTCTTCAAAACAGAATGGATAAAGATTATTCTTAGCAGAATGCACAACAAGACTCTATGGCTTAATAAGAGAAAGCCAATAACAAAGGATGATATTCACATAGTTAGTGGTTATCCTATGACCGATAAACCACAAAATCACAAGAACCCATCCCTAGCAGAAGTGGAAAAACTAACTAGTGCTAAATCAGATAAAAGATCACTCAAGGTCAACACTATCACCAATGTAGAACTAAAGTTTGGAGTATGTGTTGTTGATATAAAATATTCTAGGCGAGCATAATGAATAGCATATCAAGTACTGCTATGAGCATAGCATACAAGATCATCAAATAGGGAAAGAAGATGGATCTTGTAGAGATCTTGTTACATCAACTAGAGGAGAACATGTGCACTATAAGATCTTCAAGGACAACCACTTGTAATTTTGGTTCCCTCATAATGTGCATATTATTTTACTTTGAAGAATACTTTCCTTCAATAGGAAAATTTGTATGGGACACAAGAAGACCTATAACCATTCAGATAAGTGAATTCATAGAGTCACTAGGAACAGATTTTGATAATGTAATGCATGAGTATTTCAAAACCATTAAGGAAATGTTGCAAACTAGAACAAGGATTCCTGAAAATTTGATAGAGGAACACAAAGAGAATATATGTTTCATGGTAGATACTGATTTCATGTACATCCAAGCAGTAGTATCTAGGAAGTCATAGCTTTCACGGTTAGAATATGAAATCAAAATAGGACAAGCCAATGACTGCATTAAGGCACTACTGAATGAAGCAGTGGACAACAAACAACTAAGATTTGGCACCTATGAAGAGGCCAAACAAAAGATTAAAACAAATCTTGTTATCAAGACAACTGTAAAATAGTCAAGCAGAATGGTGAAGAATCTGAAAAAGACCTTGAATATATCTTCTAAAGGTGAAGAGGAACAAGAGGGTAAGGAGGAACTCACCGAGGACCAGCTACCCATCGGTGATACATCAGAGGAAAATGAATCAGAGGAAGAATAGTATGATTCACCACCTCCTCCTCCACCTAAGAAGTTAAGAACAAGGAGTCAGATAGTAAAGGATACAACTCTTTCTCCCATGGTAAAAGGAAAGGTGTATAGAAGGAAACCTGACACATCAAAGGAAAGACAACTAGTTAGGAAACCTACCAAAAGGAGGAAATTTGTTTAGAGAAATGAGGATATAGAGGACTCAGTTATGGATGAGCCTGACACTGCAATTGAACAAGAAAAGGAAACAACAAAGGTAATATCAACTACTAAAAACATTGATGAAATATGTAAGTACATTTCAGAAGCCCCATCTATTGCACATCCTAAGAGTAGTAAATGGTTGAAATGGGATTATGTAGAACAAAATAAAATTGAAGATGCAATTATAGATAAAATGTTCAGACACTACTATGTCCCACTTCAATTCACTACATGTGATGTACCACAAGAACTGTTAATTAGATTATCTTCAAGGTTCACATTTGCACTCCATGAGGAGAAACAGATAAGAGAAAGTGTACTTGTTTCTGTTATGCCTCCTGAATAAAAAAGGGAAGAAATAAATGAAATCATGGAGAAATATGAGAAAAAATTCTCACCCAAAATGAGAGCTTACAAATTTCTTGAAGAGAAGTTCATAGAGCTAGAACAAGAAGCTCATGATAAATGGAGCAAGATACTCAATCCTGCTGAGGAGAGTAGTTATGAGAAGGAAACAATCACTCAGAAAGATAACTCAATAGTAGAGTTAGAAAGTGAAGAAGTTCAAATAACTGGCCAACAATAGGTTGATATTGTAGATGAAGAATGGCCTAACAACAGTGAGGAAAATCAAGTACTTGCAAGTCCAATTCACATCAGTTTAGACGATGAAGAAGTTACCAAAGAAGAGTTAACAATAAAAGGTAACTTAGATGATGATATAAATGATGAATCATGGTTAGATAGCATTGTCAATGACACTACATGAAAAGACCCTGTAGTAGAAGTACAAAAATATGAAGACATAAATATTGCATAGGGAAATACCGACAGACAGGATTCAACTATTGACACTGCAATAGTCAATACACTAACAAACATGAATATATTAATAGACGCTATTGATATTCAGTCATGTCAGAAAAAATCATCTAAGAAAGATGATGATATACCCAAGGATAAGGGTACTGATGAAAACAAAGATGCATCAAATACTCAAAAGGATATAGATACAGAGATGAAGGATGCAATCGACACTCAACAAGAATTTTCCAATGAGAAAAACAAAGAAGCAGATAACAAAACTGAGGATACATTGAGAAAGGTTGAAGAAAAAGATAAAAGTGAAGAAGTCAAGTAGGATGAAGCCAAAAAACACAAAGAAGATATATCTATTGATACACCTAAGGCCAATGAGGAGACGTCTTCACCAAACTAGTTGGTAGACTCAGAATAGAAACAATAGGATGTTTCATCTTCTCGACCCTCACCTACCAAGTCAACCCAATCTCAAGCTTTACAAATGGTAGTACATCAATGTGCCACCCATCCAAAGAAAAAGAAGAAGAAAGCATTGAAGAAAGACATCTTGGCTATTACAATGGATGAAGTAATAGAAGTCCCAAACTGGGATATTATTACTTTGGATAGTGATAAACTTTAAGATTTTGGAGTGCTATGTCAAAGGAAAGTCATTCATAAGAAAATGATATAGGAACACATGGAAACAATGGCACTTAACAAGGTAAGATACATTCTCCAACAACTTATTCCTGAGGTGAAACTTGAACAAAATGCTATAGTTAAGGAACAAATTGATGTTCTTTCCGACGCCATCATAGACCAAAATATAGATGCAGAACAAGCTATGGAAGAAAAAGCAGAGAAAAAGTATCAATACAAGTTAATTGATAAGATCAGCCAAGAAGTGGCAGTGAACAAGGTAAAGCTCTCTGAACTAACTGATCAATAAGAGCCAATGATTGCTGAGGCAATTACCTTAGTTCAAAATATGTGCACGCTTGAAAAGTTTACAAAATAAAATAGTGACAAGTTAGCAAAAAAAGATTCTAATGTCACAACGAGTGCAGAAAGCCTAACCTCAAATGTAGACAGTATCAAGGTGCATCATGACAAGGTCATTGAGGCTAACAGGCTAAGGCAAGAAATATGGGATGCTGAAACACAATTAAGAGGTGAGATTACCAAAATATAGGCACACATCTTGCCTAATCTTACTATTCTACAACAACATATTTTTGAAGCCAAAAATGTAATTGCAACCCCAAAGATGTCTGTAGTAGACAACATCTATGATATACACGTAAGGATATCACTTGAACACATGGATCTAGAAATGCTGAAGGATAAATGGGAAAAGATTATGGAGGAGATCAAGTCCTCACATTCCCACCTTTTTGACAAGATGTAAGTACCTTTTCCTTTATTATCAAAAAAGGAGAAATAGAAAGGAAATGTATATTGTATGTATAGAAGGAATAGATATGTAAAGGTAGTTATGTATAATCTATCAAAAAAAAGGGAAAAAAAAAGTACATAAGGATATGTATATATACTTACACTTACTGACATATACATAGGGGGAGTCATTCAAATGACTAAGGAAGAAGAATATACAGGTGTACATACTAATACATTCAGTATGTTGCACATATCATTTTTTTGATACTAATGTCAAAGGGGGAGATTGATGACATTAATTTTTCCATTTGTACACTTAGTGAAAAACATTGACAGAGATGATCGGTACAAGCATAAGTGGCGGACTACAAGGATACCTGGTAGATGAAAAGCATACCCGACAGAACAAAAAGTCACGAGAAAATTCAAAGTATGGAATTGACCAACGAACACTGAAAAGTATTAACACCGATGAAGTAAACAGGACATCACCGATAGGTCAATGACATAACACAAAGATCATCACCGATGACATAGTTTTGAGAAAAAAACTGACAGAGAAGAAAAGGCATGCCCGACGAATAGTTCAAGAAAGGAACACCGACAACAAAGAAAACTGACAGACTGATACAGAAGCTCAACCATCTGAACCGACAGTTAGTTAGAGAACCCACAAATAGTGGATCTGAGTTTTACTTGCTAGATAAAGCATTGCAATTCTATATATAGAGTTTTAATTTGTTTTAAATCATTTCTTGAGGGTCAAGCAAGAATTATGTAAATGTTTTAAAGCATCTTAACATATCTAAAACATATCTAACTAAAGATCAAGGTCAAGTTGTAAACCTTGGATCTAGAGTTAACTTGCAAACTGTGAATCAAGAATAGAGCTAAAATCTAGTATAAATAGATGTTCAATCAATTGTGAATTATGAATTCATTGTTGTTGATAGCCACAAAGAGCATCTAAGGAGCAAAAGGCAGAATTCATGCAAAGTTCAGAAACAAATCACATCAATTATCAAGAACACAGAGGCTACCGAGGAGTAGATAAAGGTATTATTCAGTCATGAAAATATGATTACTCATACATAGGAAGCTTTTTTGGAACTGTTATCAGCAATTAGAGATTGCATACATCATCAGATCAAAGACTTATGTAGTTTCATTCTAACAAGTGCATCACATCTAAAGTCCTTTTGTAGAACGTGGACTTAACCATTCTTTAAAAATCTCTTAACAGTGTTGCTAAAGCTTCAAATGAAGTAGATCTTAATAGGTCTCCACTGTAATACTCCTAACAAGGTAGGTCATCAGAATTGACTAATTGTAAGCCTTAACCAGCCCCTTCTTATCTTTAGATAGTGAAGTCTTGTGGGTAACAATCCCCACCACTACAAATTTTGTAGCCACATTCTGAAAACAAGGATCAATGCATTTGGGCGGTGAATTTTTCCTTGATTGTAATTATTGTATTTGAGCAAGGATTATGGGTTTTCTTATTGGTTCTTTCCCAGATGAGCTCTTGAACTAGTTTTTATTAATAAATATATTTAGTGGCTAGCCCACTTTTGTTTAAAAAAAAAAAAAAAAAAATCCCCACTACAGTTTTTACTTCCTAACAGGAGTTTTTTGCGATATCATATCTTGTGTCATGTGTTATCTATTTTCATGAATGTTTCTTGTATGGTTACATATTAAAAAAAGTATGTTATGATTGCATATACATAAAGAAAGATGAACAGTTAGATATGATAGTTTACAAACTGATGACTAAGGGTTAATGGGATAACCAAGAAAATTTTTAGAGGTACTAATTCACCCCTCCCTTCTTAGTACATCATTCCAATATAATTCCAATAGACATGTCCTATTAAGTTAATTTCTTCGATGTTTAGATCAATACGAGTTAGATCATCATTAAAAGGTTCATTGTTAGTTATATGTGGACCAAAATCTAGTGACTCATTAGTATAACTTTCAACATCATCTCTCCATAAAAGGAGTCTTCTTTCTTGTCACCTCTGAAGTTCTTCTAGACTTATGAGAACACCAGTCTCTCCATCAATGATTAGAGGAGGAACTGTTCCTCTACTTCAAAAATATCAATATGGTTGGGAGTATAGTTAGAATGTTTGTTGGGTGCTGATGGAGCCACAAAAATTTGAATTACATCCATTTAAATGTCCTCTATGGTGACAAATAGCTCATCCCATTCATAATCATGAGAGTCAGTTACTTCATCATCAGACCGGTTCAAGAATTAAGAAATAATTATTTGATGTACTCAATTAGCCACCTATAGATCAAAGTGTGGTAAAACAAGGACATGTGTGATTGTGACTAACTTCCCCCAGTTAGGATGTGAATCATGTTGTCAGGGTGTGCTCTTCATAGCCATTGCTATCAATAGTACCTCTGGATCATCTTTTGTTGTGTCTCTTACCTCTTGAATATGAGCTTGTGCTAACAAAGGTATGTGAATACCTTGTGGTACCTCAAATCTTGGTACATAGTAATAAACTTTCATAGGACCATTGTTCTAGTTCTATCTCTTATGTTTTATCACTCCCTTTGTCAGAGATCGGACTATCTTTTGAAGTAGGTTTGTTAGATTCATTATTAAAACCTAGTCTTTTTTGTCTTTGGTATTTTTGAACTCCATGTGTACATTTTCAATAAGTCCTCTTCTCGTGTCTCTTAGAGGTCCTATTCCTTTGTATCCCATTTGTGTGAGGAGGTGGTACCCTTTACCATACTTCTCTGGGGATATTTCCTCATGTTTTACCTTGGCTTCCAGCGGTTCTCCTTTGTAAAGCTAGGACAAGACTGCCTATTCTTCTGTGTTATCTAAAGAAGTTGTGGACGCTTTACCCATGCCAGATGCCTTGTGGATTTATGGCTCCTTAGATGCAGTAGGTGTGAAAGATGAGGAAGGTTTTCCATAGGATCTTGGTGATATTGGTAATTCTGTTAGTGATGGAGTCATGTTCAGCTTGTATTCTCCCATACCTATTTCTTCAAGTTTTAAGGTTTTTCCAAAGCTTTTCATAACCATGTTCTTGGTAGTCTCAGGAGAAATCTCATCTATAGCCTCTTTTTTATGCGGGACCATACTATCTTCCTTGATATTGTTGCAAGTATAATTAGCATCTATAGGAATTGTTACTTCCACCCCATTATGTGGGAACTTGATACATTGGTGGAAGGTAGATGGTACAACTTGCATTTTGTGAATCCATGGTCTCCCCGATAGTATGTTGTAAGGCAGGGGTAGATCCAAAACTTGACATAGGAAATTCCTTTCAATTGGACCGACTCTGATGGGTAGCACAATAAGACCTTTAGAGGATCTTTCTTCCTCATCATAAGTTTTGATAGTGATTTTTCTTCTAGAGTCAATGGTCTATTCTAAAAGACCCAGTTTCCTGATTAGATTAAGGGTACAAATATTCAATCATGTGCCTCCATCTATCAATATGCATTTAACATGGGATTTATGAATGAGGACCTCAATATGATTGGGTTGATTATGTGGATGTGTCAATGATTTATCATCCTCTTCAGTAAAGGAGAGGTAATGTGGCGCTGAGATGTGATTAACCATCTCTTGGAATTTTTCTATATCAAAGTCCTTTGGCACATTTGCGGCATGTAGGGCTTGTTCATGAATTTCCCTATGCAATGTGGATATTTTAAGCAACTAAAAATGGAAATTTTAGCAGAGGTTCGTTGCAATTGGTCCACCAAGTCATACTTTGCTGCAGGAATAGTAACCATGTGTTTTGTTTGTGGTTTGGGGATAGTAACAATAGGAACCTTGGATGTTGATGGTGGTTTTGGAGAGGAATTGAGTCCTCTGATCGTGACTTGTGCTTGACTTCTAGTCATGACATTAGATTGGGAAGATGTGTCTTTAACACCTTTGATTATGACCACATTAATTGATTTAGTTTTAATGTCTAGCATATTGATCATGTTATCATTATTGGAGTAGGTGTAGTTTACTTCATTACATTTTCCTTTAGATGCTTCACCTTTCTCATAATTAGGGAACAATTTGTTAAATGTTGTATGATCTTTGTTGGTAGTGTGTCCTTCCACTTTGATTTTGCCTCCTTCAATAAGGTCTTGAATAACATGTTTGAGTTTAAGATAGTTGTTAGTCTTGTGTCCTTTTTTTTTATGAAAAACACAAAGAGAATTATCATCCCACCACCTTGGTTTGACCGTTGGTTCCCATGGTTTGGAATATGGGATTGTGAGAACTTTGTTGTCTAATAGTGTCTTCAAAATAGTCTTGAGAGGTTCTCCCAAAGGAGTGAATTTTCTTTAAGGTTTTGAAGTCCATGGCCGGCCCTTGCTATTATCATTGTTTTCTTTGGGTATGGGGGTCATTACCTTTGCATCTTTTCTTTCTTGCATGTTGTTAGTCAGATTGAATACCTCAGGTTTAGGACCAACATTGGATGCGTCTACTATGCCATCGTTGACAACATTTTTTTTTGCTTCCACCATTTAGGTTTGGAGTTGGAGTTGTTAGATTTGTTTTCACTTTGAAGAGTGATCTCTCCCTTTTTTACCATAACTTCTTTGATACGGAGGGCATTCTTGATCATCCTATGGAAGCGAGGGGAGTCTTTCATTTGCAATGTGTAGTTTAACTCAAGTACCAAGTTATTGACAAAGATTTCCATTTTCTCAGATTCGGGAATAGCTCTTGAATACCATGCAAAGATTTTCCTCCACCTTTGTAGAAAGTGGGTAAAGGATTCACCAGTCTTATTTTAGTATTGTACAGATCCATCATAGTCATGTCATGTTGTATATTATAGGAGTAATGTTGGATAAATTGTTGAATTAACTCCTTAAAATTTTTGACCTTAGGTGTAAGCTTCGAGAACCATTCCATGGTGTTGCCTCCTAGAATTCCAGGAAAAATATGCATGAGGTAAGTAGGTTCATGCATGTACTCTATGCTAAGAGCATGAAATTCTCTAACATGGTCATGTGGATTTTTCTCTCCTATATACTTGTCGTATTTTATCCTTGCCATGTTTGCAGGGAATGGAACCATAAGGATACTCTTGTTGAGAGGAAATGGACAAATGGACTCCACAGAGTATTTTGTCTTGGGTTTAGCCTTATCCTGTTTGAGAGTCACAAGCTTTGTTTGCATCAAGGTAATTTTTTTGGTGAGAATAGATATAAGATTTGGCACCTCCTTTTCTTTTAGTTGTTCCACATCATAATCCTTGGGTAACTTTATGCTAGTGGATGCTAGATGGAGAAAGTATTTCTCTTTATCTTTGTCAATGGTTTTTTCCATTATCTTGCAGAACTTACTACTTTGTTTGAGTTTATTTTACTCTTCTTTAGTGATGTCTTCCTCACTTCCTGATTCAAATATAGGATGATCAAACGTGGGTTCTTCTTCTTCTTCGATATCTTCATGCTTTTTTTTTTTTTTTTCTATTGTCATATTCCTCAAAATCTTCACTCCATCCGTGAGTGGACCTGTCCATTTCTAGAGAGTCTAGATTGAGTAGGGAACTGCGAGATGTTTCTCCTTGAAATTTTAGTGATTTAGGAAGTACTCTTGATCCTTTAGACATGTACTTGTTGCATCTTGTATTAACCATGTGTTTGTATCTCAACTTCATCAAAGTTTCTTGATAGTGTCAAGTAGTATCTCGAATCATTCAAGTGAGTGTGTCTAGGTGGAAGCATCATTCATGTTTTGGTGGAAGCAGATGATTCCAGTGTTAGAGGGTTAGAATTCCCTGATAGTAAGTTTGGAATTAAGTTGTTTTGAAAAGTGGATAGACCACACGAATTGAGACTGATTGCGAGAGGGACATGCAAGGTAGATCTCTGAAAAAGTGTTTTGACACAGCAATAGGGAGACCAAAAAAAATTATAGGGACAGATTAAAGAGCCAAAAGGGTATCCAAATCAACTAATTTTTTTTGGGAAACTAATCTACAAGTGCCCACTGTCATAGATGTGAGCCCTTAGACGCGAGCTAGGAAATTCAGTATGCAAGCTACTGATGACCCTGGATGCGAGCTTTAACCCTAGATGTGATGATGTGCTACCCAGATATGATGAAGTACACTAGATGCAAACCAAGATACTAGATACGAGCCAGGAAATATAGTATGCAAGTTTTTTATGTCTCTATCAAATTTTGTCAGTTTTGAAGATTTTGTTTTGAAAGTGCGTGAAGTTTGTTTGATTGCAAATTGCGTTCTAAGACTTGTTACTGAGTGAAAAACACATGTGTAGACCAAGGATTGAATTTTGTTGCTTGTGTTGAAGGATTTTATATGGTTAGTGATGTTTCAGATACATCAAGTAGATTTGCATTGTTAGGAGAACAAACACATCCTTATGCCCTATTTTCTAGGGGGGATGAAAATCCTTTCTCATTGACTTAGGTACACACTCAAATGTTAATAAGAATACAACCATCACCAAGCATGCAATGGCTCTAGTCATGATTTTTTATTAGCCGACTCCAAATGCAAGTGAGGGAATGATATGACGAGTGTCTTGGGGTAATTACTTGTTGCCTTGCACAAGGATTATCACCCTTTTGGGGATGAATCAGGTAGTTTGTCTATGAAGTTCATTGTTTATGATGGGGCAATCCATTTGAAACCGTCTCCCATAGAATTGCACAAGGAAAAATTAAGGCTTATAGCCCTATTAGTACTTAAATATATGTAGTCTCACAAGAAAGATTCAAGCGGCTCTACTCTACACATACCCAAGCATGTTCAAGGAATGATGTCAAAATTCTGAGAACAAAACCGGCTCCATCTTCCGAGGCTTTTGCCTATGAGGAAGAAATTATCTATAGTGAGTTGGAAGGGTTGACATAAAACCTATCGTCACTTGGGTCATTCCCGAGAGATATTTTCCTCAACGGGAAGGCCCTCTACTGTTAAATAAGCATACAAAGGATTAGCGAGCGTAGGATGTCTAGATTTCTAATTCTTCAAAAGAAGAAGAGCATACTCTCCTAATCCATGTTGTTTTCTCCCAAAACATAAAAATCAACGTTTGTTCCCTCTAGCAATGTTGAGCTTGATTTAGATATTCCTAAGTTAATGAAAACAGGATGCATGAAAGCAAATTTGTTTTGTTCAATTATCCGTAATGTTAAGTGATTTGCTTGTTCAATTTTAGATCCTGGAAAATGAATTAAATGATGTAACTTGTTCAATTATCCAAGAAGATTTAATGATTTTCTTGTCCAATTATTGATTTCCAAAAGGAATTAAAGTGTGAGTTTTTTTTTCCATTTATCTCCAAATTCCTTTACAATTGTTAAACCAACGTCTGATTTTCTAATTTTCCTTAAAGGAAAAGAGCATAGTAATCTGGTTGATTTAACAAATGTTGAGAAAATGTTTTAAGTTTTAAAAAAGATTTGTAAATGGCTAGTACTAAAATCAGTTTAAAACACCTGCGAACACACACATTAGCCAAGTCTTCTTACTTCCTTATCAGCAACCTGCAAGCACTCGTTAGGCTGTCAAAAGATCAAATCACCAACTAGTTAAAGTGTTAGGGGCTAGGCAATGAAGTTCAAAAAAATTTCAACCAGATGTGATCCTAGAAATATCGAATACGATGCAACAAACCAGATGTGAGCCTCTTCTACTAGATACAACAGAGTGTTTACCAGATTGGAGCCTATACTGAAACTGACCCAAGAAATATCAGATATGAGCCTAGATTTCTGCAATATGATGGCGTATCCCAGATGCGAGCTTCTGCTACTAGAAATGAGCCTCGACCTGAAAACTAGGAAGACAAATTAGTGAAAAACAAAGTTGGAATGAGGCAAAATCTGAAATCAGGCCCCACAGTGGGTGCCATAAATGTGTGTGTGAAATAGTGCACCTATTACCTGTGACACAACACTTTAATAGATCATTGCGTTAGTGAAAATAGGGTTAGTAAAGCATGTAAATCCACTAAAATTGATCTATTGCTTTCTAACTAGGAGTGTGAAAAACAACATAATAGCCCTCAGATTATGCCTTTTTTAGTGACATATACAACCTAGCATGAAAGATTCTATTAAAACTAAGAAATATATCTAAATAACATGCATTCTAGTTCTAGAAATCAAGATTATAACAATGCATAAACATGGAAACTAAAATGAAACATGAATCTATATAAATCCTAACAATATAACAATACATTTTCAATCTAAAATTCAAGCGTATTTGAGCTCAACATATCCTTCTATTTATATAAGAAATGAGGAGAGAGAGAGGGGGGACAAGGGTGATTAATAGAGTTTTAAAACCCATTAATGAGGTGTAAGAGGCTTTAAATGCCATTTAAGGAATTAAAGAAGCATGGGCTTGAGGAATCTCCATTAATAATGCATTAATGAGAGAATTTCAGAAGCATGGTGAGGGTGTAAGAGGCAAGCTTGAGAAGGTTGACTTAGAGAGAGTCAAGCTTGAGAAAGTTGACTTTCTCAAGTGGGTTGAGTTCTTAATCACATTTTTAGGAATGTGAAATCATTAGGAGGTGGGTTAGAATGGGATTAGGATTAGGATTAGATTTAGCATGGGGGGAATAGGTTGGGATGGGTTTTAACCCAGGGTCAAGGTGGTTGAGGTACCTATTAGGTTAGGGGTTAAAGGGAATATTAATGAAATGAATTATATTAAATATATTCATTCAAAAATAGGAATATTAATTATTTAAGCTTTTTATTGTTTTAGACATTTAATTAGGACTATAGCCAATTAATTAGATTAATTTAGGCTAGAAGATAGGGTTTTTGCTAGTGATTTGATATAACAGGGATTTATTTAATTCCTTTTAAATTAATTACCTTAGCCATGTTTGATTTGAAATGATTTGGATTAAATTGATTTGATTTGATTGGCTTAGGTGATTAATAAAATTTAGTGATTAGATCACTTAGGAGATTATATTTGATTTGAATGAATTACGTCAGCTGATTGAAGAGTTGTCTTAACATAATTGGGGGTATGATCACACTTAGGGAAAATAGGGTCTATGGTTAGAGTAGACCAAATATAGGTGGTTACAATAGATAGTGCTATGATAAAGTGGCACAAGATAATAGAAGGAAATTCCTGGGTCATAGAAGGGATTGTTGCACTATCACCAGTTTAATTGAAAGCAAATGATAGTTGACTTAAGCTATTTATGAATAATGCATTTGTAGCAATGAATATTTTCAAGATTATGGTTAAAAGATATATCATTGATCTATTTTAAGAGTAATTTCCTTTAAGAGTAATTATATCTACATAAATTTAGAAATCTAGAGTTCAATGCTATGGTCCACAAATATCTAAAAATTGTCTGTGCATTAGAACACAACTTAACTTGATCCTAGACATGCTTACTACATGAAAACCAATCCAATAGAGGGATCACAAGAAATAAAACATATTATGTTGTCAAAAACCATATGAAGCCCTACTCTACTCAAAAAATTTATTTCTTAAAGAAAATGAATCCAAAAATGAAGTTATCATGTATAAAATTTATACCCCCTTCCATCTTGAATAGTCTATTCTTCCACTCTAAAGAACTTTGTGAATCAAATTTCAATGGTTCTATATAATATCTCTAAAGAAATAGAAAATAAATTTTTATTTCATAGAAACAATAGTGAATCTGGCAAGCTGATACTAATGACAAGGCCCATTAACTACAAACCCCAAAACTAAGAAAGGAAAAGGAAAATGGACCTATCAGTACAACATGCACAAACATAACTACTTACAATTTATAAGTTCCAAATACCTAAACAAACATTTAATGCAACAAAAAAAATCTTATAGATAACTGACAAAAATATTGTAACATATGACATTAAATATACCATATAGGATGATGATAGTGACATTTATATGCCCTCCAAACTTGGTGGGTGACATACTCTAGGATGTGATGATTGCAAGGGTTGTTGGGATTGAGATAACGTAGTTATCATTAGCCTTGGTTTATTAAGACCTACTCATTACCTAAAATCCTTTCCTTGTAATAAGAAGTGTTTTTTTGTCTTGTCAAGTGAAAATATGGAATATCCTTTGGACCTGTTTACAAAATTCAAAATTTTTAGGGATTTCTCCTCTTCATAATGTAGCCCCATTGAATTCCAAACTAGAAATTCATTTTTTTTTGAGATTCATTTCCGTTCCATTGATCTCTTTTAGAGTTTAACAATGTCCATTGTACAAGTGACAAGATCTCAAATTGGATTCATCATGCTACTCTCAAAGATGTGAGGGAGATTATAATTGAAGAGAACTTGGTTCATTCTAAAGTTGAGGCTCCCATGCTTTTTTTCATGCCACACCCTTAGATATTTGGCTCGCCATGACTTCCTTCTCATAAATGTCCCTGATGTTTTTTCTAGGTTTGCTGATCTATTAAGACTTGATTTTTTTTTATTGACTTGAATGATGAGACTATTGAGATGATGTTTCAATTATGCTAAAATATTTAAATTTTAAATTTTTTTCTGTGATCGATTTGAAAGCTTAAAGATATGGTCATACTATCTTATTTCTCTTAATATCAACTATAGAATCAAAGCAATAATAGAAAATTACCTGTGATTAGTGAGCCTTGCAATAGAAGAATAGTTCAATACAATTGAGAAGGATTTCTAATTTCCATCATGTTTAAGTGTATGCATAGATACACAACTTAAAACATTTAAATCTCTAAAATTACTAAGAAAAATTTCTAAGAATAGTTTATTAAGGTTGTCCTATTTGTATTATGGTTTTCCTATGTTCATTAGGATATTTATAGGTTCATTATGCTTATGTACAGATCTACATTTGTGTGAATTGTAAAGCTTAAGACTTTTTTACTAAATTAATGTGATCCATTTTTTGTTACAAAACTTAGTTTTTGTCATGGGTTGGGAATGAAGGGGTTATGAAAACTATGGGAAAATATGATTCAACTAAACTATCATATTTTAATTATTTCATTTAAAGAGTTATTTAGAAAATATTCTATGTAACGATCAAATTTCTTGGCATCACAACCCTTTGTTTCCTAGGATACCATTGTACCTATTTTTCCCAATGCACAATTCTCTTAGAGCTAAAAAATATGACAATCAGTAATGCAAAAAGAGGTTTGTGTTTCGGGTGACAACTATTTGCACATGCTTCAAGAAGGAGAGGATTTTTTCAAGGAAGGTCTATATGAATGAAAGCAATCTTTTAATTGTGTACAATTGTAAAATGGTACTTAGTATACAAACCAACCAAGATTATTATAAAATAAATAAAGTCTTGGAAATGTGAGAATATCTCTCTCTCTCTTTCTCTCTCTCTCTCTCTCTCTCTCTCTCTCTCTCTCTCTCTCTCTCTCTCNGAAATGTGAGTATATCTCTCTCTCTCTCTCTCTCTCTCTCTCTCTCTCTCTCTCTCTCTCTCTCTCTCTCTCTCTCTCTCTCTCTCTCTCTCTCACACTCACTATACAATAAATTGTAATTAATATACAAAAACCAAGATTATTACATAATAAATGAATTCTTTGATAAGTGAGAAATTATCCAATCACCCTCTCTCTTTGCACAAGTTAAAGTATACATAGTGTACACAAACCAAGATTATTACACAATAAATGAAGTCTTGGACATGTGATAGATTATCCGATCCTTCCCCTCTCTCCCTCTCCCTCTATCTCATTACATGCTAAAGTGTACTTAATATACACCAAAAGAGATTATTACACAATAAATGAATACATGCAAGTACTTATCCAATCCTCACCCCCTATCTCTGTCTACACACACTAAACTGTAATTAATACACAACAACCAAGATTATAATTATACTTTTGCATACAATTGTAAATCTTATTATAAAAACTTTCCACATGAAGGAACCATTTTCTAAGAGTACTATATTGGTGGAACTAGGATCTTAGAGTGTATGGAGAAAAGATGGTATCCAAATTGAAAATGGAAAATGTGCCCTAGTTTAGGACTATGGTTTTGCGGTAGTCTACCCATATTGATTTGCCTCTTTTTGTTCCCCAACCATGACCAATAAACATTATTTATTATCGTATATCAACTAGGGGTTGTTTTACACATTTGAGGTTGAAGTAATATACTATGACAACACCCTCATATTTTATTTATAGTCTGATGGGACCCCATGTTCTTAAATTATAGTGAATATCTTAATTACAAGATAAGGTGAGATAAAAGTAGGCTGTGAGATTGAGCACTTGCATAGGGTTCTGGATGTGGCTGTGGAAATCCTATCAAACCTTGTTGGAAAGGGAAAACCAAAATTTCTACTATTATTTCACTATGAAACTGAGTATTCATAATAGGAAAAGGAATGGGGGAAACACATCCTAAGGAAACAATGGTGAGGGAATGGTGGAATATAATTCATTTGCAGATGTATTGGAGATAAGATATTATATGATATCATGGGTATTCATGAATTCACTATTGAAAGGGGAAGTAAATAGGATGTAGTAAGTTGATGAAGAGGATATGTATATGTGTATTATGGAGATGAAACAAGCACCTTTGTCTAAAATTTCAAAATTACCATCATGGCTTATGTTAAAACCTACCATCTTTTGTAATGTGCACATATTTTCTTTCTACTTGGTTCGCCTAATAGTTATCACAATATTTAGAGCTATACAACTTAGTGATTTCCAATTTCACTGTCTAGGAAGCTATATATAGCCATACCACAAAGGAAATCAATTCCATTGTGTTTAACCATCTTATCAACATATGTAGTCACATTAAGATGTCCTAGATTTTTTAGGGTTATCCTAGATTCATTAGGACTACCTTATTTTCATGAATATTACTAGTTGACCTAGAAGATAATAAGAGCTACAAGACCTAAATCTTAGTTAACTTAGTCTCTAAGAGTTGGAATATCTCCTCTTTGACGTTGCAACATCTTGATTTGGTTGATAGTGACAAAAAATGATCGGGTTTTCTTCAGTATTTTTAAGAATGTTTTCTATTTTTTGGTATTGGTTGTAGGTTAATATACCTAGTCGATCTCTTTTAAAAATTATAATCATAAAAATACGATCGAGTTATTTTTATTTTAAAAAATGATCATGATATAATTTTGATGTGATTGAGGTTTAATTTATACAATTTGCTATGCATTAAGGCTTAGATTTTCCAAGCTATAACACATTTGGGTTATTTGAATTTTCAAATAACCCTAACGCCTTACCTATGATTTTAGGTTCCTTTAGTTGAGTGGCCACTTCTTTTTGTCACCATCTTGGTGCACATACCCATTGGTGAAATTACAAAAGTCCAAATCAAAATTGATAGAAAATATAAAGGAGTTAGGAAAGAATAACTATGGAAATATGAGAGAAAGTTCTATGAACAAGTGGAATGGTGGATGAGAAAATTTATCTAGAGTCTGCGCAATAAGAAAAAATAAAATCCCTCTAATTTATGATTACTATCACTAATTCTATTGCATTATTGGTGAGAATACAATGTATTCATTTCATATCTATAGATCTTGGGTGGCTATCTCCATAGCCAAATCTTACAAATAGTTTCTAACTATTAAATTTATCTATCACTATGTATTTGCTAAACTTGTATTAGAGTTTAGAATCATGTAGGTCACTAGAGTACAAAAAACCTACCATTAAAGAGGATCACAAGTTTTTTTCTTCGAGCAATGTGTTTACAGTTTTAGAAAACTATGAAAATGTGCTTACAAGAAATTAAAAGGGAGCCACCAAAGAAGTTTTTTGATATGAACGAGGTTTATTAATTGAAAATTTTGAAGTCACTAGTCACATGTTGAAGTCCTTGAAGAGATTTCTACTAAAATAAACAAGTCTACCAACCATTTAATTAAAATGTGAGTTTAAATTGTTTGTTTCAGTTGGGAAAATCGATAAAAAGATGAAAAAATAAAGTGCAAATTTAATGTGTTAAAATGATATTTTGAAAGATAAATTGGTGTGAAACAAAAAGTATAACTCAAAATTGATAGAAAATATAAATGAGTTAGGAAAGGATAGATATGAAAATGAATGTAAAAATGATATTGTTTGAAAAGAATTAGAGAAAGTTAAAAGCGGAAATGGAGAGTTCAAAGAAAAAATAAAGTTGCTTGATAAAGTCAAGAAGGATAATGAAACTATAGAAAAATATTAAATTTTTTGGAAAAAAGAAAATAAGATTTTGAAATCAAACTAATTAGTTGGTGTTGTCTCATGTAGCACATAATATTTATTTTTCTCCCAAATGATCAATCAGTTAAAATGGAAAATGTAAGTAAAGTTTATTTGATAAACAATATGAGGTCGAAGGAAAGAACATACCAAAAACTACAAACTTTGTATCCTTTGATGTTAATAGCAAAGGATTCTTTGAAAAATAATATTAGTTGAGGATCATGAAGAAAATAACTTATGAAGGAAATTATTCTAGAAAGCATGGGCAAGGAATAATTAAGCCCGTTTAGCAAAGTATGAAGCCAAAAATTGAAGGCCTTGGATATGGTAAAAGAGATAAAAATGATGTTGTAGGTTCCACTAAGAAAACTCAAAATATTAAAGATATATAATGTTTGCATTGTCAGAGGAAAGGGCATAAAATAAAGAAGTGTTGGGATCTTTATCTTTTCTCTATTTGTGGGTTAACGATCATCACTTTAAAAATTCATGTTGGAATGGAGAGTGGAACGAACAATCTATGAAATATTGTAAGAATATTAATTATGAATGGATTGATGGATCAAGTTGGAAAAATTAAAAGATATGTTCAAATGGTTGTACATGTTTAAATTCTTGCTTGTAAACCAAAGTAGTGGTAAATCAAGGTTTGAATGTTTGAGTAAAGTTGTTGATGACTAATTGGTATGATTGACACATTAAACTATAAATATTTTTCCATATGTTAGAGAACAGAAGGTAAATCCTTGTGATCTCTCATAAGGGAGAGAAATGGGTAAATTGGTACTTACTTCTATAAGAGTTGTATTATGAGAGTTTATAAAATTGGAGTGATTAAAATATTATACATCGAGTTGCAAAGATTTTGTTTTCAAATCTTCAAGATCATGTTGTGAGTCTAAACATCAAGGGGGAGTATGTTGAGAAGTGATTGATGGGCCTCAATGCCATGAAATTTACTTTGTCTTCTATGTTCAATTTTATCATAAGACAATTTCTACTTAAACATAGTTTGAAAGATTATTTGCTAGTCTCAACCATTCATAAAACACTTGATAGGTACACCGGAAAAACAAGTAAAGTTCTAATATATTTTTAGGGGCCATTATCTCTATAGAGATCCCCACTTGTTGAGAATCTCAAGCTCATAATGAATAAGGAAGACCTCTATATTAAGGAAAGATGTGATCAATTTTAGTGGTTGAATGAATAAAAGTATTTGTGCATGTCTATAAAAATATAAGTTGGATCCTGAATAAAATATTAACTTCCTTAAGATTTTATTGTGTTTTCAATTGTAATTTTCTATTTCTTTGTTCACTGTATGTGTTTTTAGAATCAAAAATATTAGTTAGAATTTTAGAATTATTATTTAGATGTTAATATTATAGTTGTAAGGAAATTAGTGTAGTAGAAAAATTTCCTTCACTAATCTTGAAGAGGACAATTATGTAGAAACTTTCTCCAATATTTACAATAATTACAAACACGTAACAAATATAGCATGTATACCTGTTATCCTTGATTTTTCTTAAGTAAGAATTAGAGATAACCCTATAGATTTTTTTCAATTTGTAGCTTATGCACCTTTGGTCATGTATTTAAAGGTCATTAGAAGACCCTTGCATTGTCTTCATAGGTACAAAGTTATAAATCGAGGTTTAGATCCCAACTTACCAGTGTTTTTCCTTAGCACTCACTTCCACTCAGGTCTTTCAGACCCGATTGTAAATCACCTTACAATCAAAATTATACTCAGTTCTATAAGAAACCACTACAAATACACCTACAATCGGATCTCTGAGATCTGACAACAAAGACACTTACAATTGAGTCTTTGAGACCTGGTGTGAGTGTTCCTAAGGCTTGCTTGCACAATTGGCTAAGAAGACCTTCTTTGTCTTCTTCAAGGACCCTAATCTCCTCTAGGTCCTTATTAGGCTTAGATGATTAACTAAGTCCTAATATAACTCTTCTCTAATAGTCTCACTCTTTGTGCTTCACCTTTGAAAGACTAACACCATTTTGGGTACTTCACTTCTTCTCCTACACTTAGAAGGATCTAAGTGCCAACTTCTCTCCATACATGAAATTCATTGGAGGGGTGTCCATAATCATGAAAAAATTCCATTTTATCTCATTTGAATCCATTTTGAAGGGTCTTCTAACTCTTTTCAATCGAGTTCAAGTTTTAGTCTTTGAGAGGCCTAATTCCTTGTAGCCTTTTTCAGAGACCTTTTCCCATTTCTTGCCCAAAATTTCCAAACGAATTAAAAATCTGGTCTCATATTCAGATACCCTTTATAATTTTATGAAGGATTTTCAAGGTCTTAGATTCCTAGGTCCTCTGTACACAGGGTTCGTACTATCTAGGTCTAATAGGCCTAATATATAGGACTTCATTGTATCACAGTTTGAATCTCACCCAAAACTTAATCTAATGGATTGGTATGATCTAAATCCTCATAAAATGTTATGATATGACTATACCCTACCTAGAAATATAATTTTCATGTACAATACTTCTCCACCCTGCAAGAAATCTTCAATTCTTCTATTCTAAACCTCTAACCAGGCACTGTCAGCTCGCCTAGGGCTTAGTAGTAAAAATAGCTATCCATCTACTCATGACTCCTAATCATAGATATGTATAGAATAATTAATCCTCTATAATATCCAATGACCCTTAGGAAGACCCCATGGTTAGTTTTCATGGGGGAGCCATGAACTGACTGATTGGTCAGGACAGGACCAGTAAGACTACTAAATCAAAAACAATTTATACAAGACTTCAAACAACCTCAAATAAACTTTCTTACTGGATGAAATATTCTTAGAACTACCTTATGAACACAAAACAATCACTAACTTAAAGCATTCAATCTATTTAATGGTACTATCACACTGAAATGCACGGGTTCTTCACAAATCAGAGTTGCAGAGCTATATTCACCAAAGAAATACTTCTTACAATCATCCCTTCCTGATGAGATTCAAGCCTCTACATACATTAGATGCCATCTTCCATACTTTTAGGGACTATTGGTCGATATCCCATTCCTATCTTCTAGAGGGATCCAAAGTAACCAAATGTTGCATGCAACATTTGCAATTTTTGTAAATGTTGTCATGACAACATTGTAACAACTTTTGGAATCTTTGCCATTATGCCAACTTCCTAAGTTTTAGGGCCTCTATCCTCTATATTTCAAGGAACCAACTTAATTAATGGCCTCCAAGCATCTCTATGACAACATTGATGTGTTTAGGACACATTCAAAGCTCAAATCCATCACTAAGCTTCTAAGCCTGAGAAAATTAAAAAGATACTAACAATGACTATTTTGGTGACCTTATTCCTAAAGACTAACTCACCTAGTCCACAATGTAATGACCTTCTAAGGTCCAAAGTAAACAAACTATCTTGACTTGGCCATTTTCGAGTACAAGACAAAACATCACAACTATGAAGGTTAGCCTAGGTGTGCTCCTGCACCATCCTCCCCAAAGCAAGAAGTTCAATCCACCCTTGGACTGAGTAGTGTAGGATCAATCCCCATCTTTGTAAACTTTGATTCTTTAATCCATATTGCATCTGCATCCGTTTGACCATGTCTCTTGATCAAGTGTTCTTTGTACTCCTTGGTTCTATTCTTCTTGTAGACTCGAGTATCCAGTATACTGTCATCTTTCTTGACTGGAGCAGGAGGTAGCTTGAGGTCTTCTACATATCTGATCACTTCACTAAGGCTTTGATCCATGTCTGGTGTTGGTTATTTGTAATGAACCAGATCTGCAATGTTAAAGATAGGGGACAGTCCACTTTCTTTCAATAACTCCACTTTGAAAGCATTGTTTCCATACTTTGCTAAGATAGGACAGGGAGCTATCCTTCTCATCTACAACTTGTGAGGGACTCCCTTTTTAATTCTATTCTTGTTTAGATGTATCATTACTAAGGCTCCCATGTTGAACTGAACTTCTCTTCTACTCTCATCAACCTTGGTTTTATGTTTCAAGGTGTTCTTTGTCAAAGTCTTCCTCACTGTATCATGTATCTCTTGCATAGCATAAGAAAAATCATCATCATATCCACTTTCCTTGACTCCATCCTAGAAGTCTCTTAGCTCATAGAGTGCTCTAGTACATATACCATAGACTATCTCTAACGGGCTATTCCTTGTTGACTGATTGATGGTCTCATTGTTAGCATACTCAGTCTGTCCAATCAATTGATCCCATTGTTGACTGTATTCCTTGGTCAAGCACCTTAATAGATTTCCAAGGCTTCTATTCACCACTTTGGTCTAACCATTAGTTTGGGGATGGTAGCCAGACCCAAAGGATAATTTAGTGCCTAACCTTTTTCAAAGAGTCTTCCAAAAATGACTCATAAATTTGGTGTCTCTATCTAACACAATGCTCATAGGTAACCCATGGATTCTTACTATCTCTTTGAAGAAGAGAGAGGCTATTTGGCTGGCATAATTAGTTTTCTTACATGGCACAAAGTGAGCCATCTTGCTGAATCTGTCCACAACTACATAAACACTATCCATGCCTTGTCTTGTCTTGGGTAACCCAGCTACAAAATCCATGCTCAAGCATTCCCAAGGCCTAGTGGGAATAGGTAGTTTTTGATAAAGGCCAACATTTGGAGAAGTACCTTTGGCCCTTTGACATACAATGCAAATTTCCACATACCTCTTAACATCAAGGTTCATTCTCGGCCAATAATAGAACCTTTGAAAAAGTTCTTGTGTCTTAGTGATCCCAAAGTGACCACTCAATGCACCGTTGTACTTTTCGTGAATCATATTCTCCCTAATAGACCCTCTAGGGAGACATAACTAATTTCCCTTAAAAAAATATTTCTTTGGAAATGTATTCAGCATACTTGCTATGAAAATGATTCTTTTATTCAACACATACCTTATAAATGTCTGCAAAGTCTTCATCATCAGCATATAGATCCTTAAAATGATCTATTCCTATGCTCTTCAATTGGATCTCTTGAATGGTAAGATCTCTTCTACTCAAGGCATCTACCACCTTATTGAGTAATCATTTCTTGTGTTTGATATTAAAGGTGTATGCTTGTAGGTATTCAACACATCATCAGATGCATGAGTGGCCAAGGCTGCAACAAAAGCATCGCCATCTTCTTGAGATTTTTCAGAATCTGAATCTAGGATTTTCTTCTTCTTTGGCTCATTGCAATCCTTACGGAAGTTCCTAGTCTTACCATAGTTCCAACATGTTACCTTAGACATTCTAGGAGTCTTTGATTTCCCATAGGATTTAGATCTACCCTTTTCAAAATTCTTGTCATTTTTCTTTCCTGTGTCTTTGGATCTACCATGAATAGAAAGGGCTTCCCTAGTTGAATCGGAGGTCTTTCTTCACATCTCCTCATATAGCAGTGAAGACACCAAATCATCCATTTGGAAAGTGACAATAGTACTCCCAAGGGCCATCACAAGATGGTCCCAGGAATCTGGCAAGGAACATAGTAGGGTCATACATCGATCCTCCTCCTCCAACTTGACATCGGTTGATGTCAACTATGCAATCAACATGGTAACATGTTCAGGTGATCTACAACGGATCCTCCTTCCTCCATTCTCAGAGAATATAGATTCTTTCTCAGGAACAATTTTTTCACCAAGGACTTGGCCTGATACAAAGACCCAAGCCGTGTCCACAATTTTTTTGTTGTCTTCTCATCGAGAACATTCAGGAGAATAGAATCTTCTATACAGAGTCTAATGAGACCGTTAGATTTCCAATCCTTGAGATCCCAATCTTCTTGAGGCATGTTTATTTTTTTGATATCATTATCAACTGCCTCACATACATCACAGTCTACGATCATGTCTTCCATCTTGAGTTTCCACAACTCAAAGTTTGTGCCATTGAACTTTTCCACCTCCATTATACTGTATGAAGAAACTACCATCTCTTCCTATAATAAGGTTATGAATAATCTACAAAAATACTCCCACTAAACTAGAGATTAGCTCTAAAAACCCATACCCTAGAAAATAGAACCAAAACAAGCCAGGCTCTGATACCAACTGAAAGGAAACTAAGTGTCTGGAAAATAGTTCCCTATGCTAAACTCCCGAGAAGAGGATCATGAAAATTCAGATTTAACCCTTATCAATTATATAATGATAATAGAATAGCATGCATATATAAAAAAATGAGAATGACACAATGATTTACCCTGGGGAAAACCTTTCAGTACAAAACCCTAGCACTCGAAAACCTGCACAATGTATTAATCAAAACTATTACTGTTCACAATACACTTTCAATGCAAGTTCTTCTAGGAGATAATTGACACTTGAAGACAAATCCGGCAACATAAAAACATTCCAACAATGCACTAACTTCTCTTCTTATTTGAAACTCTAAAAGATTCTTATATCATGTGCTTCCCTTTTTAGGGCTACTTCCAAAAGGCATCCATATTAGGGTCTTACCATTCTCTGAGAAAATAGGAACCTAAACCCCATGGTTGCATAAGAGTGTACAGTACTCAACATGAACAGTTGCCACATGTCTTGCATGTCTTCACACATCATTGAATCTTTCACAATTATCTCTTACAAATATTAATGACCATCATAGGAATCTGTCATAACCGTTTCAGTCATGATTATCTTACACATTGTCCTAAGTACCGTCATTTGGAAAATAAAATCTACCACAGAAAAGGGATGCCTAGATCCACCTAGACCAATTTTCATTATCCTTGTCATCTTCCAAGTGGAGTGAAAACACAACATGTCTACTCAACTAAATGAGAGAACGAATATCAAACTTAAATACATTATTTACAAACAATTAATTATAAAACAAATAATATCAAATGTAAGGAAATATACAAGGTTGAGATACCTTATTCCTAACAATTTCATAATAAGAATACTTCTTCTTTGCTTCACTCAACTTCTCTGAATGAAATGCCATTGGTATGCCCTCTTGGATTAGGACAACTCCAATAGCCACATTGCTTGCATCACACTCAATGGTGAAAATCTTCTCAAATCTTGGCAAGACTAAAACAGGTTGGGTGGCAATATTTTCCTATAGCAACTCAAAACTCTTGGTGGATTTCTCGTTCCATACAAACTGTCTTCATCCCTCCTTTGATTGTGTCCAACATAGGAGCACAAATAACACTAAACTACCTTATGAACTTCCTATAATACTGAGCAAGGCCATGCAAACTTCTTACCTCTGTTGTTGTCCTTGGAGTAGGCCAATTCATGGTGGCTTCCACTTTACTCTTGTCCATTTTCAGATTTCCATGAGAGATAACAAACCCAAGGTATACTAACTCTATTTTGATGAACTCACACTTCTCTAAGTTGATCATCAACTTCTCTTCATGTAGATTTTTGAAGACAGTCTTAAGGTGTTGAAGATGGTCCTCTCTTGTCCTACTATAAATCAGTATATCATCAAGATATACTACTACAAATTTTCCAATGTAGTCTTTGAGGACTTCATTCATAAGCCTCATGAATGTGGATGGGTCATTAGACATTCCAAATGGCATGACAAGCCATTCATACAAACCTTCATTAGTTTTGAAGGCTATCTTCCACTCATCTCCCTCATGTATCCTTATTTGGTGATAGCCACTCTTCAAGTCTATCTTGCTATAGTACTTAGCTTCACCTAGACAATCCATTAGGTCTTTAATCCTAGGAATGGGGAACCTATACCTAATGGTTATCCTATTTATGGCCCTTGAATCAATACAAATCCTCCATGTTCCTCCTTTTTTAGGTGCTAGGAAAGTGGGTATGACACAAGGGCTAATGATTTTCTTGATAAGACCTTGGTTTAGAAGTTGTTCTATTTGTCTAGCAATATCCTCATTTTGTTGAGGGGTCATCTTGTAAGCTTCTTTATTGGGTAGGGTAGTTCCTGGTATTAGGTCTATCCTATGACTTATGGCTCTTTTAGGGGGTAATGTTGATGGTTTTCCATCACTTACTATACCTTCATAAGTCTGCAACATGCTTTGTATCTCCTTAGGTATCCCTAGTTTCTTGTCTCCTTTTTCTCCATTCTTTTCTCTTGGCCTTAGCACCAATGCATAACCAACTCCTTCTCCTTCTTCCATGGCTCTAAGAACTCTTTTTCACCAACCATGAGCACATTAGGACCTGCTATCTTCACTTCTGCATCCTCTAATAGTGATTGGATTTTGAAAGTCACTTTATCTTTCTTGAAAGTATAGGAGTTCTTCACCCCATCATGGATAGCTTGGAGGTAATATTTCCATGGTCTGCCTAGGATCAAGTAAAATGCATCCATAGGAAGCACATCACATATAACCTTGTCCTTATATCTCCCTATAGAGAAATTTACCCAAGATTTCTCATTGACTAAGACATGCTGCCCCATATTGAGCCATGTGACCTTGTAAGGATGGGTGTGGGGTATTGTTGTCATGCTTAACTTGTTGACTATCTCCTCTAAAACAATGTTTTTAGTAGACCCTGAGTCAATGATGACTCTACATACTTTTCCCATCACCTTACATTTGATTCTAAATAGGGACCTTCTTTGGCTTGGCTCTTCTTTAACCGGATCCTTGATCAATGTTCTCCTTATCATGAGGTTCTCACCTTCTTCTGAATTTAATGGTACCTCAGAGTGTGTCTCTGCTACATTTGTCTCTTCATGAACTAGATTAGTCCTTTTGTTACCTCCTTGAGAAGTACTACCCTTCTCTGGACACCTATAGGGAGCGTGTCCCATTTGGTTGCAATGATAACATTTCATATTGGCAAAGTAATTGCCTCATCCTTGTCCACCACTTCTTCCTCTAAAATTTGAGTTCCTTCCTCTACCACCTCTAGTAGAACTTCCCTCTTGTTTCTCAGTGTATTTGACTTCTCCTTGTGTCCTTGATTCTAAAATCCTTCCACCATAGCCACCTCTTTTTCCTCTACTATCTCTTCCTCTTCCTCTTCCTTTTGAGGTTTTCTCTTGTTTTCTTTTTCCTTTATCCTCTATTTTCAAGACCATTTGATAACATTGGCGAATGGTTTTGAAGTTCACAAGACTCATGTATTCTTTAATAGACCACTTGAGTCTATTCAAATATCTAGCTAGCTTGATGCTTTCATCATCTACCACTTGTGACCTTAAGCACAACTTTTGGAACTCTTCGATGTATGTTTGGACATCCAAATATTTTTTTCTGAGATTGTGTCATCTTTTATGCAACTAAACCTCATAATCATTAGGCAAGTAAGTCTGCTTTATCTTGCTCACCATGCCCTTCCATGTGACTATAGGACTCCTTCCTTCTTTCTCCCTTTCAATTTGAAAAGACTTCCACCATGTGAGGGATGAGCCTCTCAACCTAGATTTGGCCACATTCACTTTTTGGGCCTCTGTTACACCATCACATTTGAAATGGTTTTCTATACTGTCAATCAAATCCACAACTAAATCTGGATCCATTTGTCCACCAAACAGTGGTACAACTTCCAAAGCTTTGCCACTTAAAGCATTCAGTGCCTTGAAGAAGGGTTCTTCAGCAATAACAGGGTCAGGGGTTTGAGCTTCCTCTTCTAATTCCACTCCCTTCTACCTTGCTTCTTCTTCTTTCTGATCTATCTTATCCTTCACCTTATCAGCTTTGTCTTGGACTTCACCCAAGAGTTGCTCCATTTGAGACAATCTTTCTCTTAACAACTTGTTATCTTCTTCTTCTACTACCTTTTTGGCTAACTCATCATTAGTCCTAATGGTTTTATTTTCTACTAATCCCACTGGTGTATTCTCTCCAACTGATTTAGTAGGTTGAAATATCCACCACAAGCCTGATCATTTCTAGCTCTGATACCAATATGGTGTGAGTGTTCCTAAGGCTTCCTTGCATAATTGGCTAAGAAGACCTTCTTTCTATTCTTCAAGGACCCTAATCTCCTCTAGGTCCTTATTAGGCTTAGATGATTAACTAAGTCCTAATCCAACTCTTCTCTAAGAGTCTCACTCTTTGTGCTTCACCTTTTAAATACTAACACCCTTTTGGGTACTTCACTTCTTCTCCTAGAATTAGAAGTATCTAAGTGCCAACTTATATCCATCCATGAAATTAATTTTAGGGGTGTCCATCATCATGGAAACATTCCATTTGATCCCATTTTAATCCATTTTGAAGGATCTTCTAACTCTTTCAATTGAGTTCAAGTTTTAGTCTTTGAGAGACCTAATTCCTTATAGCCTTTTTCAGAGACCTTTTCCCATTTCTTGCCCAAACTTTCCAAACAAATTAAAAATATGGTCTCATATTCAGATACCCTTTATAATTTTATGAAGTATTTTGAAGGTCTTAGATTCCTAGGTCCTCCGTACATAGGGTTCCTACCATTTAGGTCTAATAGGGCTAATAGGCCTAATATATAGGACTTCATTGTATCACAGTTTGAATCTCACCCAAAAATTAATATAATGGATTGGTATGAACTAAATCCTCACAACATTTTAGGATATGACTATACCCTACCTAGAACTATACTTTTCCCATACAGTATTTCTCCACCCTGCAAGAAATCTTCAATTCTTCTATTCTAAACCTCTAACCAGGCACTGTCAGCTCGCCTAGGGCTTAGTAGTAAAAATAAATATCCATCTTCTCATGAATATTAATCCTAGATATGTATAGACTAATGAATCCCCTATCGTATCCAACCACCCTTAGGAAGATCCCATTGTTAGATTTCATGGGGGGGCCATGAACTGACTGACTGGTCAGGACAGGACTAGTAAGACTACTAAATCAAAAAAAAATTATACAAGACTTCAAACAACCTCAAATAACCTTTCTTACTAAATTAAAGATGCTTAGAACTATCCTATGAAGACAAAAAAATCACTAACTTAAAGCATTCAATCCATTTAATGGTACTATCACACTGAAATGCACAGGTTCTTCACAAATTAGAGTTGTAGAGCTATATTCACCAAAGCAATACTTCTTACAATCATCCCTTCCTGATGAGATTAGAGCCTCTACATACATTAGATGTCATCTTCCATGTTTTTAGGGACTTTCAGTCAATATCCCACTCCTATCTTCTAGGGGGATCCAAAGTAACCAAATGTTGCATACAACATGTGCAATAACAACTTTTGGCATCTTTGCCATTATGCCAACTTCCTAAGTTTTAGGGTCTCTATCCTCTATATTTTGAGGAACCAACTTCATTAATGGCCTCCAAGCATCTTTATGACAACATTGATGTGTTTAGGACACATTCAAGGCTCAAATCCATCACTAAGCTTCTAAGCCTAAGAAAATTAAAAAGCTACTAACAATGACTATTTCGGTGACCTTAGTCATAATGACTAACTCTCCTAGTCCACAATGCAATGACCTTCTAAGGTCCAAAGTAAATAAACTATATTGACTTTGCCTTTGTCAAGTAAAAGCCAAAACATAACAACTATGGAGGTTATCCTAGGTGTGCTCCTACACCAAGACCTAATGAAAAAGACACTTGCAATTGGGTCTCTCAGACCCAAGTGTAAATTAATTTTGACTATCTACAAATTCCAATTTGGGTCTCTAAGACCATATTACATGCTGAATCCTCTTGCACTCCCTTCACACATACAATTTGGGTCTTGAGACCCAAATTGCACTTTGGTCCTCATTAGTCAATTCTTGCCCTCTTTTTCCGCCTTTTCAAGGTTTTTCTTTGTCATCTGGTAGTTTTAGTCTATTTGTTTTGTCTTTATTTGTCTTGTTTTGGTTGTTTGTTTGAGCTTATGTTTCCTTCTAGTTCTTTCTCCTTTCTGGCTCTTTTTCAACATATGGGAATCCAACATTAATTGATCGATTTGAAAATCTAGAACCTCAGAACGGATTGTTATGAGATTGTAGCTCATTATCAGCAAACGGTTGACCAATTCGGCAATCTATAACCTTAGAATGGATTATTATGAGATTGTATCTCATTATGAGAAAATAGTTGACCGATTAGGAAATCTAGAACCTTAGAATGGCTTGTTATGAGATTGTAGCTCATTATCAGCAAATGGTAGACTAATTCAGTGATCTTGAACCTCAGAATGACTTGTTATGAAATTATAACTCATTATCAACAAACAATAGACCAATTCGATGATCTTGAACCTTAGAACAACTTGTTATGAGATTGTATCTCATTATCAACAAATGGTTGACCGATTTGGCAATGGGAATCCAACATTAATTGACCAATTTGGATTCCCATATATCAAATTTAAAAATGTGCTAGTGATATGAATTATTGAGGGTCTACAAGCCCACTAGTACTACATTTGATCACTGCTAAAATTAATCTGCATGAAGTATCCACAACCCATCAATGGGGATAGACTCATTGGAAAAATGTTGCTTGGTTGAGATTCTGTGACTATTGTCCTTATAAATTCAAAGTGATCAACTACTTCCTTAATTTATAATTGAAGGGTTGTGTGACCCCTCAAATCTCATACAATAAGACATTTAAAATTGGATATGTTGTAAGAGAAAGCTATCAGTCTGCAATAATCTTCCCAAGAAGTGTAAAACCCTAATCCCTTGGTACGTTTCCACAAATTGTCAAAAATGTTAATAATCATTGAGCAGATTAAATTCTAAGAATACCACTTTGTCATCGAATATTTCTCAAAGGTGATTCATGTATTAATAAAGCATTCAGGTTACCTGATATACTCATGGTACCATATTAAGTGCAGGGTGTTCTAATAGAAACAACTACTGAGTTGGTAGTAGTGTTATCTGTACCAGCTACTAGAAGAACTATTGAAATAGCACAGTTTATGAGAACCAATGCCAACATCGGGACCGAGCATGGGTTGTAATTATTGAAAGAAGAGGATCTTCATAGAATCAAATTTCACCAAAAAAAAATTAGGGAATGGATTTTCCACCACATAGATCAGTTATGTTAAAGATTTTTAAGATTGATTGAGAAATGAGTGATACTTTCCAAGTGAAAATAAATAATTCTCCCTCAAGAAGTTACTGTTGATAGGTCTTTGTGACTGGGTCCACCAACAGATGTAAGTTTTCACCAGGTACCGGCCAACTTCACCTATAAAGGTTTTCTAGGGAAATGAGATTCCCCAGGCCTTCAAGTATGTGAGAGTCAGATCTCGATAGTGTGAGAGCTTAGTTGGGAATTTGATTTTTCTGGTCAGGGGGATAGCTGGTTATCTTGGCTTGTCTTCTTCGGGGATTTAAATGAGTGGGGTTTCCTGCAAGCATTCATTAACTTTAAAAAATAAACTTCAAAAGATATTGCAGAGAGGAATATTTCATCTACCTATAGTCATGCCAAGTATTCAAAACATCAACCGTGCTCTAACATGCTACACTAAAAATACTGAATAAATACATAACCATCAGCTCATATTTAATCCATAGTGAGGAAAAAGGAGGTCATTAATCTACTTAAAATATTAGAGCAAGGGACATAAAGAACATACAACACAAAATACCATTAATATGGAGATTAGAATGCTAACAACATCATTGATAGAACCCTTCCTTCTTCATTAACATGTTTCTAGAAAGCACTCATGCGTACAATAATGGTGGCTCTAGGGGAGCATTTAACTACTGAAAGCTTCTAAAAAAATAAGGAGCATTGAGCTCTTCAACTAAGAACTGAGAAAAACTGAAAAGCTATTAGCTATGGACTGCAAAATCATTAATTTCACCAGCCCTTGGAATGAGGTCAGACTTATTTTTTATACACAAGTTTTGACCTAAAACTAACCTAACTTATCTTACACTTAACAATATAATACTATTTCTGGTGGCCGGTACTACCTGTGCCATGCTAAAAAAGATCTCGAGATGAAAAAGGCCTAACATGTCAGAAAAATAAGACAAGAAAAGAGGAGTGGAAGAATCGGCCTCGAGAAGAGATACGAAACAAGAAAAGAAGAAATTTGATCCCTCGGGGATCGAGGCTACATGCCTCATAAATGGAAAAGTGGCTCCCTTTCGTCAATGCGCTAGGTGTTATATTGGAATGTCACCTTTGGAAGACCACCTCTCATAACCTTCTTGTCGAGCTGACATGCCTTGTTGTGGTTACCTACTTTCTGACATCTTTATTAATTGCCTTGAAAGTGACTGGTCGACTTTGGGAATTAGGACATAGGTCACTTTAAAGAATTCAAAAATAATATTGGATGCGAGACTCTCGGATCTGAAAGCTTATACCTCCAAAGAATAAACAATGCAACTAATACATGGTTGATAGAATTCTCCAGACTCTGGAGAACCTTTACTGTTGCTTACTATTCTTTAAGGTATCTAACACCTAGCTTGTGCCTTCTTCATCTATATCATTAATACTATCCCATCGACTGTGAACAGCTTCCAATTTCTCCTCAACATCTCTAGCCCCATTCCAGAACTCATCCACCATCTTGATGGCATCATGTGATCAAATCATTGTCTTGGATAGTCTAGATAACCTACCCTAGTCAAAATCTCTGGCAAGCGGATATAGGGACTCCATCCATTCATAAAAATTGTTGAGGACATAGTCCTCTAGGGTACATGTTCTAGTGGTGAAGGGATCAACTTGCGATACTCCAGCCACAAATGCTTGAAACAGGCCCAAGGGGTATTGAGCTGCTTTCACTTTCTCTTCCAAGGCCTTAACCAGTTCCTTGCATACCTCAATATTGAGGACAAGTATAGAGTACTAGGCCTGGAGGGAATCATATGTTTTGTCTCCCAAAATCCCCGCCTCTATGGAAACTTCTTCTCCTATGTTGCAAATTTCTTCCAACCTGGCCCTCCACTTTTTGTACTTCACTAGATCTTTCTCCCATATAATAGCGGAGCCATTTGCCTTGCTGAGAAGGGTGTTGACCCGATAAATGTCTGTGAGGGATGCTACTATAAATTGTCTCATGGAAGCTACTTTCTTAGTGGCCCACCCATCTACAACTTGTGCCTTCTTCTTCATGATCTAGAGAGAATCCATGTCACCCTACGCAAGCGGCAATCTAGAGGAAGGGGTTCCTGGGTGGATCTCGGCCAATGGCTATGTTAGTTCTACTAGAAGCATGAGGAGATTAGCATTAGTCTCTCTTTCTTCCTTCAACTTCTAGCCCTACTTGATATATCTGGCCTCTATTACTTTGGTGGCCTCCCTTACCAAGTCTACTTCACCTTGCTTTTCTCTTCTCCCCAGTGCCACTTTTGTGATGTTATATTCCTCAGGCCTTATGGCCTCCGCATCTGCACCTAGAGGGGGTGTTATGATAGTCACAACTATGTTTCCCACCGGCCCAGTCTGGAGAGTATGGACTATCCGCACTTTCTTGGGTTTTTGAGCTTCTGTATTTCTGGCCATCATTTTGGCCAAAGAGAGTGGAGTGCCTTATGTGACCTCTAGGGCCTTTCTTTTCTTTGATTGTACCAGCCATTGGGGCAGCTAGGATGGCTTCATTGTTAAAACCTGTACATCGAGATTCCCTTTGGAATCTAGCAGTGTGTTCCTAGAATGTACATTATCCTCAGGCTCTTTCTCCTTCTCTTGCTCTTGTTCCTCTTCCTATTCTCCAGAACCTTTAGTATTTTCCACCATGCTGGCATCTTCTATGCTGATGTCCAAAACCTTTTCTCTAGTCTCAACATTTCTTGTATCTTCGGAGACTTCCTCGTCCCTCCTGACATTAGTTGATCCTGCATTTACATTATCTGAGACTTCCTGGTCAATCCACTATTGCTATTCTTGGGCTTCATCAGCTTCCTCTGCCTGAATATTTTCCTCCATCAAAATATCCTCTTGGGGTGGGTGAGCTCTCTGGCCAAAGTTTAAAAATGCGGTTGCAGTTACTACCTCACTAAATATGGTCCAAGGCACCTGATCACTCAGAATAATCAAAGGTGACTAGAGCATGATGAACGAGGGTATGGTTGATCCCAAAGGTCTCAGTTCCCCAACCATCGGCTACTCATCTAGTGGTTTCCTTGGTGTATCTTTGGTCTCTTGGACCGGTGTCTTCTCCTTCTCTGGTCCCTTTTGTGCTTCCTCCTAGGCCTCTTATTTCAATGCAATTTCTTCTTCCAGGATCTCCTTTTCTGCGGGGGTCTCCTCTTTATCCTGAGCAGCAATCTCCTCCACTGTGGGGCCTATACCTTATTTAAGGTCCATGAGCTCATCCGCTGAGAAGTTGTCATCAAAGTCATCATGCAGGGGTGAAGAGTCAGAAATATTTTCTAGTTCATGAGAATCCAAACTGACATCAACTAGCAGAAATTCTGGCATATCGGGGTTGGTGGCTGCGCTTAGTGTGGGGGTCACCTTCTTCTTTTTCTTTCTCGTCAGTGGAACCCTGATCCCTAAAATTCTGGTAGACTCTGCCTTGTCAAAATTCTATCTTCTCATCATCGCAGCCAACAATGGGGATCCCGCTAGGTGAGTAGAAGCCATTGGAGTCACGAGGAGGCTGGATGATATCTGTGTGCTTATTTGTTGGCTGACCAGCCTCACCGAATCTATTTTTTATTACAATTGTACCATTAAAGGGATGGAAAATTGGGGAGGTATCTTGGCTGGAGTGCCCTCTTTTTCTTTCCCTTTGATCATGCTAGGTCTGACAGCGGTAAAAGATGGAGAGGGTCTAGCGCTGGCAGAGGAGGGAGTGGCTCTATGAACCATTGGTTTCTTTTGGGTGCTTTTAGGACACACCCAGGAAAAATATTGGTGAATTGCCTCCAAAATAGAGTGACATACCCCTTCAATTGTTAATTCTTCAGGGGTGGCCCAGTCCACCGGAGGGAGATCTAGCTTGTCTAACCCCTATCCCTTGTATGCTGGGTCTTCCAATGACCCATAATTTGAAAATCCCTTTGGAAAATTCAGAAGGTTGAGTGCCTTTATGAGTCCCTTGCTCATCCATGAATGTTGTCAAGCCTGAAGATCAAAACTATCTTGATAGTCTGCTCAAAAATCTTTAATATCTACTTCATGCGGCGGGGATGCCCGTGGAAGTGTTGTGGCAAGTCCTAGAGGATTGTAGTTTTTCCTAGCATGGTGGAATTCCACTAGCCCCAGGCTTTTCAATTCATTATCTGCCTCCCTTGCCGTGGTGAGGCTACATGTATAATTCCCACATGGAAATAGGAATGGGAAATTGATGACCTTCTTTAATGTAAAGAAGGCGTATAGATCCATAATCTGTCGGTAGAACTCTAAAAGAATAATTTTGTCCCCGAAATACCAGGGAAGAAGATGGGGCTTCTCAGAGAAGTCGGTCACCCAAATGTAAGTGTGGTGCTGAAACTAAATAAAATAGCGGCCATAGGTACTGACCAAGTTCATCACCTCCTGCGACAATCAATACTCAGAATCCTGAGTAAGTGCTAGAATGTTTTGGTAAATGAAAACATTATTTACCTAGAAGAAATTCAGGAAACTAAGTTCCCATTGTATCTGGGGATAATGATCCCATGGTGTCAACTAGCCTGGCCCATTTCCAAGTTCACCCACTGCTCCTAAACCTGGAAAATCCACTCTCTGTTGGGCTAATGCCCATAGCATGTATGACATCATGTAGAACTTAGAATGTTGGATGACACCCTTCAGCTATGTGTCCACATGATTAGATATGATGGCCACCCAGTTGAAGGTCTGACTGCAAGTGGTGATGCAGTAAAGAAAGTAGTACATCCATGCTAAGAAATCTCAGGCATGGGGCAATCCAAAGATCCTGCACAAGAATACAATGCCCGCCTGAATGGGTTCTTTGAACTCCCCGCGGGGAATTTCCATCTTCATCCCTCTACAATCCCTCTTTGGGGAGTTTAG
This sequence comes from Thuja plicata, assembly GCA_018584345.1. NCBI lineage: Eukaryota > Viridiplantae > Streptophyta > Pinopsida > Cupressales > Cupressaceae > Thuja > Thuja plicata. The sequence continues at coordinate 389,328 of MU223511.1, forward strand.
CTAATGGCTATTGAGATATTTCTTGGAGATAAGGGCAGTGTCCTTGAACTCCTGCAATGTCTGGACCTAATTAAAGATAATGGATCCATTGAACTATGGGATCCCTAGCCCTGAGGCAAAAGTTTCTACATCCAGGGTGACAATTGTTGTTAGATACTGTAATGGTTGGGGATCGGGAAGAAGAATGGTCAAAGTAGATGCATTGTACAAAGTTTCCAGTTGTAGTATTAACTCTAGTTATTGCACCAAACAAGGAAATTTTTCCACCTTAATGATGCCATAGGTGGCTATCTTAGTAGCCAAATTTTCTCTGGTGGCCTTCAACCTATAGACGGCTTGGATCAAACCATGCATTTTAGGCCAAAGTCTAGGCTTTGTCTCCATTATTTATTGAACTTTGGAATCCACCTTGGATCCCAGGAGAACACCCTCCCTCAGGTATTTGGAGGTGAGTGGCAGCTTTTACAACAACTTTTTGGCCTTGGTTTTGGTGGCCGCCCGGGTGGAGGTGGTAGGTAGCTCTAGGATATCAGGAGGGGTGATTACTTCAAACATCTTGATTAGCTTATCCGCAACCTGCAAGACTAGAGAACAGTTAGAATATGGTATGTTATGGATTTTTCTTGTATGAATCACAGTGCTTGAAATAACTACTTGAACACCATGCCTTCTAATACTGATTCAGAGACAAAGAAATTGTAATTGCTAAGGACTGGATAAGGTCCTTCTTCATTTTTGAGCTCCACATATACTCAGGCAGGTTTTACCTTTTATGATTGATGTTTACACAATATGTTATAGTGTGGACACTAATTTGCTATGTACTTTTGTTAAACCAACTTATAAATCACCTTGCAAATGACCAAGCATAACCAGATGCAGGATTTAACCATACAAACCATAATCTTAAATATAGCAAAAACTAGTGATAAAAGGATTTTCATCCTTCTTCCTTTTGATGTAGGAGGGATAACCTAATGATTCACTCTCCAAGGAATCACTAAAATAGACACTGTCCTACAGACATAGGTCCTTACTGAGTTTAGTTTGTTTGTTCTTAGTAACAAGAGTATTTTGATTGAATTGGTTTTGATACCTTAAAATAACTTGGACAAAGATAGATTATCAGACTAACTTCTAGACCAGTGACTATCCTTTGGGCTACAGAGTCAAATAAGCTAAGATCTCATAGAAACAAAATACAGTAATCCGCCTTACAAATCACATGCAATTCAGATAAGTTGCCTTACAAGTTACCCTATCACCTCTAAATGATTGTATCAAATCTTTAAACAAAGCAGTATGCTCCTTGAAACTACTCACAAAAATTAGTTCTTTCCTTAAAAGAAACTTGCAAGTAATCAGATAGTTACCTAATAACCAAAATGCTTGAGAATGCCTTGCAAACTTAAACATAAAAGAGCATACACAGAGAATAAAGAGATAGCAATGGAGGAGAGTAAAATTGCACCATATTTTATTTATAAGATCCAGCTTCCATACATGAAAGATTATACTACTTCAAAAGATAGACAGAAGTTCAGAACATCTGAATTCTACAATATATTATCTCTTTTCCAAAAAACTCTAAAATCCAAGACCTTTTAGAAATTACAACTCTCTTACTATATATATAGGTTTTTGACCATCTTGGAATCCCTTAAGGATGCAACAAGCTTCGGATGGTCAAAGAAAACCTAACCCTAAAGTTACAGGAGAGACAAAAAGAAAGAGAGAGAAGAAGCGGTGGAATGACCAAGTCAAGGAGAAAGAAATAGATATTCTTGGTTCTTCACCTGATCTGGTGACTGCAATCAGATTTGCACAAATGGCAGATAGTAGTACTTATGTTGATTCTGAATAGCTGTGCTTGCATACTCACCTACATTCCACTTTTGCAATAACTGTCCCTCTTGTCTTGAACAGTGCAGTGCCAAATGTTCACCCTACTCCTCATCCAGGATTTCTTCTTCTACTACTGGCTTCTTTTTCTTTGGTGTAGTCATCACTTCCCAAGCTTTCACTTCATCATCAGATGGCCACTTGAAGTCTTGAGTACTCTGTACTTGCACCTTTTGTCTGTCCCATCTAAGATCAGTGATATTTTTGACATCAAGTAGGAACTTGTTGATGTCAGTCTCTTCTTTGAAGGATTCATCCAATATTTTATTGAATCCCTCAATATCAACATTTTATCCCAAGAGAAATGCCTCATCACTAGGCATCTTGCTGTCAAATCCATTTTTCCAGGCATCTATAGCCTTCACTTGGTCATCATCTCCCCTTAAGGAAGGAATGAACCTATTAAAATCACTTGAAAAGAGGCTCAACTTAACCTCTATCTGATTTAATTTTCCGTTAAAGAATGAGAGAGAAACATTGACTCTTTTGATCTCATCTTCAACTTCAGTGACTATTTCAGGAAAATCTAGTCTTATGGCTTGTAAAGATGCTAACTTTTCATACAACTTCGCCCTAGTAGACCACTTACTAAAGTAAGGGTTTAGAATGGCAAGGTACCCCATTACCTCTGTATGCAAATCTGGAAACTTGTTGTATGTATTGATTACAACATCAGTTTTATCCTTTAGAATGTCAATTCTATGTTGTAATATACCCTTCAATGCTTTCAAAGCAATTGCATTTCCCTTTTCCTCATCTACTTATTTTTCAACAGCCTCCTCTGACTTAGGCTTATCTTCAATTTGTATTGGTGGTGGTTGTGCAGGTACATATACCACCTCAGGCTTTGTTTCCAATTCCTCTGTCAATGTCTTGATCATCTGATCCTGCTGGTACAATTGTATGTGGCACATTTCCCTATCTTTAGAAAATGCACTTGTCTCTTGCAATAATATGCTACACCTCTTAGACAATTGTTTAGTCTTGTCTTCATTCAAGTGAGCCCAATGTGTCATAATTTGGGAAATTTCCAAATCCCCTGTGTTTTGTACAGACCACACCATTTGGTTGCCCACCATATTTTCTTGAATATTTACTAGTTGGGGCTTTTGGTCCTTTGGGCTTAGGCTCCACATTGCAAAAGCCTGGGACTTTGGGCTATACCCAAATCCTTTTATCACATCTCCCATCTGGACCTCACTAGCCATTTTGAGATTTGGCTATTTTCTAATTTGGTCTATGATAAAGGCAGATGCCAAATCCCATTCCTCAACCAATAGTATTCCACTTCCCAGCACCATCTCCCTGGCATCCTTGGGTGAAATATCCTCACTTTCTGGATCATAAGACTGTAAAGCTACTAGAGCTTCATTTTTTATTGTCTCTTTCCCATCCACAGTCAACTGGGATCTTATTTGCTCTGTCTTATGCCATCTTAGGAAGTCTTTAAACTCCTTTATTTTAACAAAGCTATCATCACTTAGAAACTTATGTTGATCAATCAATCTCTCATCAACACAGACCTTAAGGGGCACCTCAACTTCATTATTTAGGTCAGGCTATTGCTTCTTGCCTTCCCTGATTGAATTTTTTAGGTTATGATCATATAACCTACTACCAAGTAATAATGCCTTAGCCTTATCTTTTTTCATGCTTTGTCCTTCCACAGAAGGCTGCCCTACTTCCAATTTCTGCCTCTTTGCAGTAGGCTCTTCTACATCATCAGGTTGGGTAGCAACTGTCAAATCTATAATGTGACCCTCTGCTCCCTCCAATCATGGTACTTCAGCTATATCCTGCTGTGATGCTTGCTAGGGTGAAGGATACATAGTAGGACGTGCATAATCACTGTCACTACTACTATTATACTCAGATTCTGAATAATCAAGTGTTTGAGCACCTTTCTTGTCAAGAACTGTATCTAGTTGCTCTAAAAGCACATAATAGTTGTCTATCATGGCCTTAATTCTATCAAAATATGGGAGGTCAGGGTAAAAACCCCCAAAGGACAACCCATTTCTCTTTATCTGCTTCTCCAGCTTTAGCAACTCTTGGATTCTCAGTCTTTTTTGTATGGATATCATCTTCATCTAGGATGTTCCTTGTTGCATCTTCTTCAATACACTCACAGTGGACATTTTTATTGGGGATGGTAGGTGTATACAATTTCCTAACCCCTGTCATGAAGCCCTCTGGATCAATGTACCTATAAGGGGATGCCCCCATTCTGGATTTTTCCAACCATTGACCCACTGCATCAATGGCACCCTTGCATATTGTAAAGTTGAGAATCTTGAATTTCCTAGGGGTTATAGTCCCTTTCTTGTGTGGTGCAAAGTGCTCATTATCTATCAACAACAACTTCCATATGAATTCCATTGCAACCACTCTTGCAGGCACATGATATGGTAATAAATGAGGTGGGTGAATACACCCATATACTTTGATAATAGTATAATTCTCCTCCAAAAAGAAATCACCCCAATTATGTTTTCCAGGCCAACTATCTGTATAATCACAGGGCCTGAGCAATTGTATCACCTTCAATGGGACTCTTGTCCTGCTTGTTCCCAAACTTTGTACCATTGGATACACAATCCAATTCTGAAAAGCACAGTAGTCACACTCTCTAGAAGTGTAATTGCAAACCCTCACCCAAAATTAGATAGGATTTGGAGCTGACTGATAGAATCTCCGAGGAGTTAAATTATTAACATCCATGATGACAAAATTGAAGTATAAGAAGAGATGCATAAGAACTGAGTAATGCAAAAATTTGGGCTCCTTCTCCTTTGGGTTCTTCAATCTTTTCAGGGTTGCAATGAAACTCTCATGCATTTCATCTATAATATGCTGAATATAGTCATAACTGGTGTTAGAGTGGACCTCTTGTAAGTCCAATACCATCATTAAGATGCCAACATCAATCTTTTCTGCATCACCATCTATTCCCAACACTCTACATAGGGCATATCCAACATACTTGATGTAAAAGTGTAGATCCTTGTAATAATATGGGCTATCCCCTGACATAGGATCTAAATACTTTTTCACTTCCCTCAGCATATGTTTTTTCAACTGGCCCCTAGCAATCCTAGGCTTCTCAGTATACCTCTATTTTTGCTTTTTCATGTCAATTTTGGTAGACATGGTGCTGAATAAGCCAAAGGCTTGCATGGATGAATTTATATTCAAGATTAAAAGGGCAGTGCCATCATCCCTCCTGTTTGTTTTAGACAAAGCATCATAGTGATTGGCTAGGTCTAAGAATAGGTCTACATCTAGAAAGACATCAGGAACAAGTAACCTGGCAAAACCACAGGTCCAAGGGTTTGATACTGGGATGGGCTTATCATAATTTTTATAAAAATAATTAAAGAGGGAGAAACCTGTTGTCCCTAGAGTAATAACATCTCGAATGTCTTTATACTCATCAATGAGGACATTAGCATTAGCCTTCTTATTTTGTGTTGAACCAGGAAGGAGACGGAGAAATTCACCAGAAAAACTAGCCTTTCCCTTCTGCTCCTCCTCACTTCCTCCACTTGTCGAAGCAACACTCATAGCCCCGCTCATATTTGCAACACCTTGAATCTCTTACTCCTTAATGATATTGAAACAAATCTATCTCAGAGATTAGTTAACCGTCTTGTGCACAATTTTCTGAGACTTAGAACCCTTTGATCAACTTTGAAACACTGTGAACTAAGAAAAATATCTCTTTTTTCTGAAAACTTAGCAACTTGGGCTCTAAAAACTGAAAGCGTGGTGAATGAAAATGAATGCACCATCAACTCCTTATAGCCATCATTCAAGGTATGAAGTTCATAATCATAAAAAATTAGTTTTGTCTTAAATTCGACATACTGTGACCTTGAACAAAAACCTAGTCGTAGTTGCATGAAGTTGACAGAAAATCAAATTTTGAAAAGTGAATCCTTGGAACAATCCAAGTGCATTCAAAAGGGCTAACATGTCACACTATGATTCGTTAACTATCTTACATCTCAGCTACCCTTTTTGCACAGTAATCAAAATAAAATCATGTGATTGGTTACCGAGTGATTCATACTGTCACATCAAAAACTTGCCACCATTTTTTAGATTTTGGGATCAAGCAACTGTGCGACTACATATAGTCTCTTTGTCGTGGGCCTTTTTCACTAACCCATGATTTATCTCGAGAGATAGCGACAACACATTTTCTTACCTTTCGCTGACCCAAGTTACCATCCTGCGATCACGCGACCCAACTAAAATCATAGTCGCTCATAGTTAACATTAACTCAGTATCTTTTTCAAGACCTTGCGACTAACCATTGCCTTTAACCTTTTACAGTTATCTCCTAGTCACTGAGTGTTTTTATTTCATGTCAAGACTATGCGACCATACACAGTCACCCAATCACGGAATACAAGTTCTGAGTGTTTAATTCTATCATAACAGTTATATGTGCCCTTTTTCCATTTCTGACGACTGCGCGACATACCTTAATCGCCAAGTCGGGAGGAATTTTCCCTTCGGACACTTTTCTTCTCAAACTTTGCGACCACCGTTAGATCCCTTGACCTGTTTATCCTACGGCCGTCTCTTAATCACCAAATGTTCTTGCATACCCTTAAATCTTTCTCAGAGATCGCGACTGAAGGAAAAGCACTTAGTCTCGTTGTCGCTGAGTCCATTTTCTACTTCTGACGACACTGCAATAATACTTTAAATAACCATTCACCTTATGACACATGTAACAAAATCATTTGTTGACCTTCTGCACAATAGAAAACTGAGTCATTATCTTGTTCTGGCGACAACACGACTAAGCTTTACTCTAAACCATAGACGGTCAGTCACAAAGTCTCAGTCAAAATCTCCTAATCGCCGCTACACCTCAAGTCTACGCGACTGAAGGCTTTGCCTAACTTTTAACTTTGGATCCATTTGGCGATAAAGTGACATGAAGTAATCGTGAAGTCTGAAGACATTTTCATAACTATTGAAAATTTCCTGCGATTAACTGACTAAGCAGTGGGTCCCTTCTGCATAATACTTTATGATATAGTTATCTTGCGACTACCTGACATGAAGAAATCACAGAGTCTCATAATACCAAAGGAATATACTAAACTTGAATGAGACCATGCGACAAAAGGAAATCGCCAAGTCGGAAAGACTTAAGGAATATTCAGTTGGAGTAACGCGACAAGGCGATCAAATTTAAAAGACATGCCTTAAGTGGATAGAAAAAGTAACATCGAAATAGAAGAACATGACTTAGGGTTTGATTTTTTATTGTTTAACACTTGGGAGGCTTAGGGTTTTCAGGGTGTTTTGCAAATTGAGGTAAGTTCAGACTTGAAAACCCAAAAACTTGACAGAGGTGAGGCAAAAGGAATGAGAGATAGCTGACTAAAAACACCAGATCACAGAGAGAAGAACAGCGAGCCAGGAGAATTTCCAAAACAAGAAATACAACCAACAGTGGCTCTAATGAGGATTGGCTAAACAAGGTTTATGACAAAGAACCACAAAATCTCTGGTTGCAGACCACTTTACAATGGAGCAAAACCCTAAAATAGGAAGGGAAATATATACAGAACTTACAAACAAGGGACAAGGAAAAGAACATATGATACATACTTACTTGTGCACTCTTGATCTTTTACTCAAAGAAAGGCTTCAAAAATTTCCCATGCACAGGCAATTCAAAAAGATCTCCTTTCATACTTTTCAACAAATATGAGTCTTTGCCAATTTTTTCTACGATAATGAACGGTCCTAGCCATAAAGACTCAAACTTCTTATGCTTGCCTTTGTCCTCTGACCTTGCATTCCATTGAAGAACTAAATCATCAATTTGGAACTTTCTCTTAGTAGCCCTCCTGTCAAATAAATATTTCATTTGCTGTTGTAGCTTCACATTTCTCTCTGACTATTTCTCCTCATTTCATCTAATTCAATCAACTACATCATTCTGTTTTGCATATTGTAAGAGACATCTAAATGTTCCTCTTGTATGAATTGGAAAATAGGTAATAAATTTTTAATAGGCAATCTTTCTTGTACACCATATACTAACTCAAAAGGAGATTGACCAGTTGCCTTCTTAAGTGTCACCCTATCAGCCCAAAGAGCCAATCTCAATTTTGTATGCCATGTTCCTTTATTTTGTTCCAGAGTCCTCTTCAATATTTTCAATATGCTTTTATTACTAGACTCAGCTTGTCCATTGGCCTGTGGGTGATATGGGGAAGAATATGATATTGTAATCCCATACCTTTCACAGAAACTTGTCATTTCTTCTGATTTGAAACTCATAGCATTGTCCATTATTAATTTGTTAGGCACTCCAAATATGGTCAAAATGTTCTCTAATAGAAATTCAGTAACCACCTTACTCGTTGCTTTCCTTGTGGGGATAGCCTCAATCCATTTAGCAAAATAATCTATGGCAACTAAGATCTAGCTGTGTCCTGCACTAGACTTTTCTTTAAATTCACCCATAAAATTAATGCCCCATATAGCAAAAGGAGCTTGAGTACTTACTGGGTTGAGCAACAAAGCACATGTAAACTTCAATTTATTGGAGAACCTCTGACATGATTCACAGTTCCTGACATGTGTATAAGTATCTTTAAACAAAGTTGGCCAACAATATCCTGCCCTCAAAATCTTATGGGCAGTGGTCTTAGTAGAAAAGTGACCTCCACACTGTCCTTCATGCATCTCAATTAGGACTTTCTCAACTTGATATTTGTCAAGGCACAGTAATAGTACACCATTTTTATCTTTCAAAAATAAATCTCCTTGAATCAAAACATATCTTTGAGCTTGCGATTTCAAACTTCTCTTTTGATTATTAAACAAATAATCAGGACACTTAGCATTTTTTAGGAAGAAAACAATATCAGTGTAATATGGTTTCCTTTCTATACTGGTGATGGCTTGGTCATTTGCTTGTGTCTGATTTGTTTGCACTAAATCTAGGTTCTCCTCTGTCATAAATTTAGCCAAGCCTTGACCTCTTACCAATTTGGTGATATTGATTTCTAGATTGAACTCTTGAATTCTTGTAATCCATTTGCATCTCTTACTAGTAACCTCTGACTGTGTAAGGATATCTTTCACTGCTGAATGTGGAACATAGGCCTGCACCTTGGCACACACCAAATAGGGCC
>MU223511.1:405120-427154 GCA_018584345.1 Thuja plicata
TCATCATCAGATGGCCACTTGAAGTCTTGAGTACTCTGTACTTGCACCTTTTGTCTGTCCCATCTAAGATCAGTGATATTTTTGACATCAAGTAGGAACTTGTTGATGTCAGTCTCTTCTTTGAAGGCTTCATCCAATATTTTATTGAATCCCTCAATATCAACATTTTCTCCCAAGAGAAATGCCTCATCACTAGGCATCTTGCTGTCAAATTCATTTTTCCAGGCATCTATAGCCTTCACTTGGTCATCATCTCCCCTTAAAGAAGGAATAAACCTATTAAAATCACTTGAAAAGAGGCTCAACTTAACCTCTATCTGATTTAATTTTCCTTTAAAGAATGAGAGAGCAATATTGACTCTTTTGATCTCATCTTCAACTTTAGTGACTATTTCAGGAAAATCTAGTCTTATGGCTTGTAAAGATGCTAACTTTTCATACAACTTCGCCCTAGCAGACCACTTACTAAAGTAAGGGTTTAGAATGACAAGGTACCCCATTACCTCTGTATGCAAAGCTGGCAACTTGTTGTATGTATTGATTACAACATCAATTTTATCCTTTAGAATGTCAATTCTATGTTGTAATATACCCTTCAATGCTTTCAAAGCAATTGCATTTCCCTTTTTCTCATCTACTTCTTTTTCAACAGCCTCCTCTGACTTAGGCTTATCTTCAATTTGTATTGGTGATGGTTGTGCAGGTACATATACCACCTCAGGCTTTGTTTCCAATTCCTCTATCAATGTCTTGATCATATGATCCCACTGGTACAATTGTATGTGGAACATTTCCCTATCTTTAGACAATGCACTTGTCTCTTGCAATAATATGCTACACCTCTCAGACAATTGTTTATTCTTGTCTTCATTCAAGTGAGCCCAATGTGTCATAATTTGGGAAATTTCCAAATCCCTTGTATTTTTTACAGACCACAACATTTAGTTTCCCACCATATTTTCTTGAATATTTACTAGTTGGGGCTTTTGATCCTTTGGGCTTAGGCTCCACATTGCAAAAGCCTAGGACTTTGGGCTATACCCAAATCCTTTTATCACATCTCCCATCTGGACCTCACTAGCCATTTTGAGATCTGGCTGTTTTCTAATTTGGTCTATGATAAAGGCAGATGCTGAATCTCATCCCTCAGCCAATAGTATTCCACTTCCCAGCACCATCTTCCTGGAATCCTCGGGTGAAATATCCTCACTTTCTGGATCATAAGACTGTAAAGCTACTAGAGCTTCATTTGTTATTGTCTCTTTCCCATCCACAGTCAACTGGGATCTTATTTTCTCTGTCTTATGCCATCTTAGGAAGTCTTTAAACTCCTCTATTTTAACAAAGCTATCATCACTTAGAAACTTCTGTTGATCAATCAATCTCTCATCAACACAGGCCTTAAGGGGCACCTCAACTTCATCATTTAGGTAAGGTTGTTGCTTCTTGCCTTCCCTGATTGCTTTTCTTAGGTTATGATCATATAACCTACTACCAGGCACTAAGGCCTTAGCCTTATCTTTTTTCTTGCTTTTTCCTTCCACTGAAGGCTGCCCTACTTCCAATTTCTGCCTCTTTGCAGCAGGCTCTTCTACATCATCAGGTTGGGTAGCAACTGTCAAATCTATAATGTGACCCTCTACTCCCTCCAACCATGGTACTTCAGCTATATCCTGCTATGATGTTTGTTGGGGAGAAGGATACATAGTAGGACGTGCATAATCACTGTCACTGCTACTATTATACGCAGATTCTGAATAATCAAGTGTTTGAGCACCTTTCTTATCAAAAAATGTATCTAGTTCCTCTACAAGCACATAATAGTTGTCTATCATGGCCTTAATTCTATCAAAATATGGGAGGTCAGGATAAAAACCCCTAAAGGACAACCTATTTCTCTTTATCTGCTTCTCCAGCTTTAGCAACTCTTGGATTCTCAGTCTTCTGGTATGGATATCATCTTCATCTAAGATGTTCCTTGTTGCATCTTCTTCAATACACTCACAGTGGAAATTTTTATTGGGGATGGTAGGTGTATACAATTTCCTAACCCCTGCCATGAAGCCCTCTGGATCAATGTACCTATAAGGGGCTGCCCCCATTCTGTATTTTTCCAACCATTGACCCACTGCATCAATGGCACCCTTGCCAATTGTAAAGTTGAGAATCTTGAATTACCTAGGGGTTATAGTCCCTTTTTTGTGTGGTGCAAAGTGCTCATTATCTGTCAACAACAACTACCATATGAATTCCATTGCAGCCACTCTTGCAGGCACATGATATGGTAATAAATGAGGTGGGTGAATACACCCATATACTCTAATAATAGTATAATTCTCCTCCAATAATAAATCACCCCAATTATATTTTCCAGGCCAACTATCTATATAATCACAGGGCCTGAGCAATTGTATCACCTTCAATGGGACTCTTGTCCTGCTTGTTCCCAAACTTTGTACCATTGGATACACAATCCAATTCTGAAAAGCACAGTAGTCACACTCTCTAGAAGTGTAATTCCACACCCTCACCCAAAATTAGATAGGATTTGGAGCTGATTGATAGAATTTCTGAGGAGTTAAATTATTAACATCCATGATGACAAAATTGAAGTATAAGAGGAGATGCATAAGAACTGAGTAATGCAAAAATTTGGGCTCCTCCTTTGGGTTCTTCAATATTTTCAGGGTTGCAATGAAACCCTCATGCATTTCATCTATAATATGCTTAATATAGTCATAACTAGTGTTAGAGTGGACCTCTTGTAAGTCCAATACCATCATTAAGATGCCAGCATCAATCTTTTCTGCATCACCATCTATTCCCAACACTCTACACAGGGCATATGCAACATACTTGATGTAAAAGTGTAGATCCTTGTAATAATATGGGCTGTCCCCTGACATAGGATCTAAATACTTTTTCACTTCTCTCAGCATATGTTTTTGCAACTGGCCCCTAGCAATCCTAGGCTTCTTAGTATACCTCTGTTTTTGCATTTTCATGTCAATTTTGGTAGACATGGTGCTGAATAAGCTGAAGGCTTGCATGAATGAATTTCTATTCAAGATTAAAAGGGCAGTGCCATCATCCCTCCTAATTGTTTTAGACAAAGCATCATAGTGATTGGCTAGGTCTAAGAATAGGTCTACATCTAGAAAGACATCAAGAACCAGTAACCTGGCTAAACCACAGGTCGAAGGGTTTGATACTGGGATGGGCTTATCAATTTTTTTATAAAAATAATTAAAGAGGGAGAAACCTGTTGTCCCTGGAGTAATAGCATCTCAAATGTCTTTATACTCATCAAATGAGGATATTAGCATTAGCCTTCTTATTATGTTTTGAACTAGGTAGGAGACGGAGAAATTCATTAGAAAAACTAGCCTTTCCCTTCTACTCCTCCTCACTTCCTCCACTTGTTGAAGCAACACTCATAGCCCCGCTCATATTTGCAACACCTTGAATCTCTTAATCCTTAACGATATTGAAACAAATCTATCTTAGAGATTAGTTAATCGTCTTGTGCACAATTTTCTGAGACTTAGAACCCTTTGATCAACTTTGAAACACTGCAAACTAAGCAAAATATCTCTTTTTTGTGCATAATTTTCTGAGATTTAGAATCCTTTGATCAACTTTGAAACACTGCAAACCAAGAAAAATATCTCTTTTTTCTGAAAACTTAGCAACTTGGGCTCTGAAAACTTTTTCATGGTGAATGAAAATGAATGCACCATCAACTCCTTATAGCCGTCATTCAAGGTACGTAGCTCATAATCAGAACACATCAGTTCTATCTTAAATTCGACATACTGTGAACTTGAACAAAAACCTAGCCGTAGTTGCATGAAGTTGACAGGAAATACAATTTTGAAAAGTGAATCCTCAGAACAATCCAACTACATTCAAAAGGGCTGACATGTCATACTGTGATTCGTTAACTATCTTACATCTCAGCTACCTTTTTTGCACAGTAATCAAAACAAAAGCCTGTGATTGGTTACTGAATGATTCATACTGTCACATCAAAAACTTGCTGCCATTTTTTAGATTTTGGGATCAAGCGACTGTGCGACTGCATATAGTCTCTTTGTCATGGGCCTTTTTCACTAACCCATGATTTATCTCGAGACATAGTGACAACACATTTTCTTACCTTTGGCTGACCCAAGTTACCATCCTGCGATCACGCGACCCAACTGAAATCATAGTCGCTCATAGTTAACATTAAATCAGTATCTTTTTCGAGACCTTGCGACTAACCGTTGCCTTTAACCTTTTACGATTATCTCCTATTCACTGAGTGTTTTTATTTCATGTCAAGACTATGCGACCATACCCAGTCGCCCAATCACGAAATACAAGTTCTGAGTGTTTAATTCTATCATAACAGTTATATGTGCCCTTTTTCCATTTTTGACGACTGCGCGACATACCTTAATTGCCAAGTCGGGAGGACTTTTCCCTTCGGGCACTTTTCTTCTCAGACTTTGAGACCATCGTTAGATCCCTTGACCTGTTTATCCTACGGTCGTCGCTTAATCACCAAATGTTCTTGAATACCATTAAATATTTCTCACACATCGCGACTAAAGGAAAAGCACTTAGTCTCGTTGTCACTGAGTCCATTTTCTACTTCTGACGACCCTACGATAATACTTTAAATAACCATTCACCTTATGACACATGTCACAAAATTATTTGTTGACCTTCTGCACAATGGAAAACTGAATCATTATCTTCTTCTGGCGACAACACGGCTACGCTTTACTCTAAACCATAGACGGTCAGTCGCAAAGTCTCGGTCAAAATCTCTTAACCACCGCTACACCTCAAGACTACGAAACGGAAGGCTTTGCCTAACTTTTAACTTTGGATCCATTTGGCGATAAAGCGACATGAAGTAATCGCAAAGTCTAAAGACATTTTCATAACTCTTGAGAATTTCCTGCGATTACCCGACTAAGCAGTGGATCCCTTCTGCATAATGCTTTATGACATAGTTATCTTGTGACTACCCGACATGAAAAAATCACAGAGTCTCATAATACCAAAGGAATATACTAAACTTGAACGAGACCATGCGACAAAAGGAAATCGCCAAGTCGGGAAGACTTAAGGAATATTCGTTTGGAGTAACGTGACAAGGCGATCAGATTTAAAACACATGCCTTAAGTGGATAGAAAAAGTAACATCAAAATAGAAGAACATGACTTAGAGTTTGATTTTTCATCGTTTAACACTTGGGAGGCTTAGGGTTTTCAGGGTTTTTTGCAAATTGAGGTAAGTTCAAACTTGAAAACGCAAAAACATGATAGAGGTGAGGCAAAAGGAACGAGAGACAACTGACTAAAAACACCAGATCACAGAGAGAAGAACAGGGAGCCAGAAAAACTATCAAAATAAGAAATACAACCAACATGGTATATGTAAAAGAATATTAGGAACTGCAGGGAATTTGTCACTGCCTTGCACCTATCCAACAAGTGTTAGTACATACCAAATATTGTGAAATACATAAAATAGACATGAGTTAGATTCTGAGGTGTTGAACCAAGTGACAAGAGGAAATGAAAGACAAGGGATTGTGTGGAACCTAGAGTCTAGATAAGCTAGCCATTACCATGTCAATGTGACCAGAGGGAAACCGTTCTCGGCTGACATGGTCATGTGATAGGTGATATAAAAGAATTAATGGTGACAAGTGGGCTAACATGGGGTAAAATAGAATGCCATATAAGACATAGTTTGAATGGCCACTCATGGGAAATTAATCCCACCATTAAGGTGATGAGACAGAGGATAGAGAAAGCCACCATGATCTGAACTAGTGAGGTGTCGAGTTCAAACTGTAGTGACTCTATCTCGATGAGCTCGGTATGGTGAGCGAAAACACATGACAAAGGGCAAATAACTTGTCAGTTTAGAGGGATACACACAAGATATATACACAAATTCATAGAGGGCCGAAGGCTGAAACACATATACATTAGAATACACAACATTTACAATATTTTTACAGATCTAGACAATATTTACATTAGGAACATGAGCTATCCTAAGGCAAAATATAATGTATACACTAGTTTATAACTACACAGAGGGTGGACAACCCTCTGGTAGAGCCAACCCACCAACAGGAGGCAAGCCAAAAACAAGAAACATAAAAGATGCACCAACAAGACCAAACAAAGAAAGCAATGGAAACAAAAGGAAACCTCAAGAAAAGGACAATAGGAAACCAGAGGAAAAAACAAGGACCTAACTAGAAATCCAAAGAACAATAGGGGAGAGACACACCAGGAGCATTTCTGCAACAATTTCTACTCTCGAACGATCATGAATAGACACCTCAAATCAACTGGTAATTGTCTACTAAGAACAAAACAATTCACAGCTTAATCATAGTTTAATCACCTAAGAATCACTTTGAATAATCTAAGTGTTTTTAATCACGGTAACTGTGAAAGTGATAGGTAGTTTCCATTTATACTTTTAGGGTAAAAACAAGTTACACTCTCCTCCACAAACTCTAGAATAGGCAAACCTCTGGACTCCAAGCCCAGGGATTCCATGCAACCATACCTTCTCACAAGAAGAAGACATCATGGAAGAGAATCCCAGAGTCTGGAATCTGGCTCTAGAAAGAACAAACTCCAGGACCGGGTCCCAGAGACACAAGAAGATAAAAGAAGAAAGAAAAAAAACCTCATGGGAGGAAAATTCCAGAGAGGAAAAAAAAGAAAGCAAAGAAAACAAGGCAAGAGCCAAAGAGAAAAGAGGGGACCCAACATTTTGCACACAAAATGTAGGGACGGGCATGTAGGGTATAAAAAATGGCAACTCTCTGGGACAAATGCCATAGTGCATTTGAGAACTGTAGAATCTCTGGTTAGAAAAACTGAGATCAATCATTACTTGGGCATCCTTCTTGTAAGGTGCGAAGCGTCTGAGAAAATTTGGCCCATACATGATTCAATCCTTGTCAGTTGTGAAGTGTGTGATTTAAAAGAAAATCAAGGCAATGACCTCTGGGAGAAGCAAAGAAGAGGCACTAGATATATCAAACCAAATTCCTCAATTCTTGCTCGTTTCCCCCAGATACAAGAATTTACTCCTTTTCTAGTTCTTTCCTCTTTTTTCTCTTTCCTTTTTTAAATGGGAAGGCGGTACTTATTTCACCTTGGACCTCAAGCTTAGCCAAGTTTTGAGGTGGTACTTCTTTTACCTTTCCATCCAATTCAAATTTCCAAATGGGGAAGAGAATTTTAGACCTAGAAAGAATTTAAATATTTTCATACTTGGGCCAACAAACCAATATGACCGATCTACTCTCAGTGTGTCTGATTACTTATTCCTTTTGATTTTGATTTAATTGATTTCTAGACTTCCTGGGATGAATCTGATGAAGATTTATCATAGCCTGTTACCCAACTCAAAAAATAACTTTAGAGTGTGGACCAATTCTACCATGCTAACAATAGATTTTGAGTTCACCAAAAATACAAAAGTTACCATTCCGGAGACTAGATGTAATGCAAAGAAAACCAGTCTACAAAAGGGGGAAAAACACTGGGGACCCAGAAAAGAAAGAACAAAGCCAAAAAAAAAACAAAAAAAGAAAAGGGGTGGTCCCAGAGGACAACCAAAAAAGCTATTTACAAGGCAAGACACCCCAAACAAAGCACCAGGAAGGAATATTTATAAGTGAGAAGTTTACATATAGTACAATTCTGGACAAAATTACCTCATTCAAAATAGTGTTTGAGAAATTGTCCATTGATGGGCAATGGAATAGCTTCTATAGTCATGGTACTGAGGCGATAAGTATTTTCCCTGCAGATCTCTGATATCAAGTATGGTATGATCCAGAGTCGTTGGAATTTGGTGTGCTTTCCTTTCTTTTCCTGGGCCTTATCCCACAAGAGGACCAAGTCTGAAATATCAAAGGCCTTATACTAGGCTCTTTGGTCAAACCATTGTTTCACTACTACTTGGTGATGCACAAAATGTTCAAGGGATATGTCTCTTTGTTCTTCCATTCACACCAAATTTAGGAGCTGAACCTCCACAATATTGTCCCAGTTTCTGAATTCCTGCATAAATTATAAAACTGGAATCTACAAGTTAATGGGGAAGACTGGGTTCTAGACGTAAACTAGATGGAATGGGTTTGTCCCCAAGGCTACCTTAATTCAAATACGATTTTCCCAAAGAGCGCATCTAAGCTTTTGATGCCAGTCCCGGGGATTCTATTCTAACAAATGTCTGATCACTTCAAGAAAGTTTTTGTTAGTTGATTCAACCACACCATTCCCTTGGGGGTAATAGTTGCTAGAGAAATTTAGAGTGATCTTCCTGTCATAGGTCCATTAAAGTAATTGTGCCAAAGAAAATGCCGGACTATTGTCACATACTATAGCAAAGGGCATTCTGAATCTTGTGACGATGCTTTCCTCCAAGAATTTTATGACTACATCTGTCGTGTTGTTTTTACAAGGTATTACTTTAGACCACCGGGTGCAATAATCAGTATTAGTGAGAATGTACCAGTGGTTGGTGGACGAGTTGGGGTTGATTTCTTTGATAAAGTCAAATGCCCATTGGAAAAAATGTCTAGCTTCGAAGACCGGCTGCAAAGGCATAGCCGGGTTCCGCTCATGATGTGCCACAGTTTGGCAAGTATGGCACTTCCTAACGTGAGTGTAGACATCTTTAAAGATACAGGGCCAATAGTACTAGGCCCAAAGGATTTGATGGGTAGTGGTGCTAGCTGAACCATGCTTAGTTCCAAACTGCCCATGAAATTCTTCGATTATCTTTGTAGCTTGAACCCTATCAATGCACCAGAGGTACACTCCCTCATAGTTTCTATGAAAAAGCATGGCATATTTTATCATGAAGTGTGCACTTTTCAACAACAGGGCGTGATGTTTTTTTGAAGGAAATCCCTCTAGGTATCTATTATTCAACAACAAGTACACCAGGTCTATGTACCATGGATCTTGAGTGATGGACTCCACTATATATGTCTGACATTTGATGTGGAGAGTCTCTTCTACCATCGCTCTATATAGTCCTTGGCCTTAGAATATCTTCATGGGTTGCATTTCTAAATCGTATTCCTGGAGGATGGCCATCTAGTCCCCCATCTCTCACCCAACTCACTCTGCATAGTAGAGATTTGACTACCTGGTCTGAGATGATAGCATGCACTTTGCTCTGGAGAATATAATGCCAAAATTTCTCCATGGCGTGAATGAGAGAAAAGGCCTATTTTTCCAAAGGTGAATACCAGACTTCGTCATTCTTAAAGGGGAAGCTCATGAAAGCTATAAGTCATTCCTCCCCTTCAACTTTCTGGGTCAAAACCACCATGGCAGAATGTGACGATGCAAAGGAATAAATGTAAAAGGGGAGGGAATAATCCAGACTAGCCAAGACTCAGGCCTCCATTATCATTTGTTTAATCTGGGTGAACACCCACTTTTCTTTAGGACTCGACTCGATCTTAGTATCTTTCTTCATCATCTCATTGAGTGGCATTACGATCTTGGCAAATTCAGTAATGAATCGCCAGACAAAATTGATCTTCCCAAAGAAAGATCTCATTTCCTTCTTGCTACCAGGCATTTGTAGGTTTAGTAGCGCTTCAACTCTCTTAGGGTCGATGGATATACCCTTCTCAAAGATAATATGCCTGAGCAGCTTCCCTTCAGTGACCCTAAACATACATTTCTTAGGGTTGAGGGATATTCCATACCGACGATATCTCTCGCAAATCTGGGTGAGGTGGGTGGAATAAACACACATGTCCCAGGAAAAGATGGTCAAATCATCCATGTAGATGATTATACACCAGTTCACCAGGCCTTTGAATGCAATGTCCATAGCCTTTTGAAATGTGTCCCCTGCGTTCATGAGGAAAAAAGGCATTCTTTGCTAGGCAAACATTTTTCACTTGGTGGTAAATGTTGTTTTGTCTCTATCCTCATATTTAACCATGACCTGGTTATACCCAGAGTACCCATCCAAGAAGGACATCATTTGTGATCCGTTCACAATTTGCAATACCTCATCCAACGAGGGGAGAGGGTGATTATCTTTCTTGGAAGCCTTGTTTAAATTTTGGAAATCCACGCAAAGGTAGATCTCGCCACTTTTCTTCTTCATAGGGACTAGGTTGGAAACCCACGTAGTATGCCGGATTGGGAATATTATCTGGACTGACAACATTTTTTGTACCTCCTAATGGATTAGAGGTTCGATCAGTTGGTTGACCGGTCATTGCTTTTTCTGGAAAGGCTAAGCATCAGGTTTCATTGGGATAGTATGGGTCATGATGGATGTATCATATGTCTTCAAATCCTCATACCCCCATGCAATTACATCAATATATTCTCAGAGAACCAAGAGAATCTTCTCCTTCTCCTCTAGGGAGCAGGAGGTGCCAATGTGTATCATTTTCTCTTCGCCGAGTTGGCTGATGTTCACTTTTTCAAATTTTCCTCCCTTAGAAGAGGATGATATCTTTTCTTGGCCTCGAGGGTCCAAGTCAAAGATTCATTCAAGTGCAACCATCCCCTTAGGGATGGTGTTGGTTGGTAATTCCATGATCCCATTGTCTTCATCACCCTGTCTAGTATCATTGTGATCCCTCTCCTCCACTATCTGGTCTTCAAAGACACCAACATTGGCCATAAAGGCTAGGATATGTTGATCATATTCAAAGACCTAAAAATAGGTGACATTTTCTGGGATGGATGGGGTGGGGATCATCTCAATAGAAAATTTTTGGATTTGGGAGCCAGCCATTGCCTCAAGCGTGCTGGCAGAAAAGGCAAGGGCATCTGGGACATAGTTCTATCCTTGGGAAATAAGATCAATGCCTAAGGCATCAAAATCTTCAATAAGGCTCCATGCCTGATTGTGGTATGTGGCCAACCTTTTATCATGGCTAGTGTATTGACTCCATACCTGCTTAACAATCAACTCCGAATCATCCATGGCCCAGAGGTGAGTGATTCCTTTCCTTAGTGTAAATAGGAGTCCAAGGACCACAGCTTTATACTCCATGATGTTATTCATGTAGTTGAACTTCAGCCTATAGGATGCAAGGAAGGATTCCCCCATAGGTTGATGAATTCCACTCCAGCCCCACAACCTTGTTTGTATCGGGACCTGTCGAACTTAATGGTCCACAAGTCATCATTTTTTGTTTGGGGCTGGGAAGATGAAATGGTCTTTGGATTATTTTTGGAAAGGTTGGGAGGAGCTTCCTTTGGCGCTAATGGTACGCAGGTGAGGTTTTCCTCTAGAGACATTTCTGGTTGGGATCTTGAGACAAATGCTGCCAAAAAGGCATTGCCAGGAGAAGCACTGGGTCCCGGGGAATCAGCTGTATGTTCTTTCTTCTGGAGGGTATTTATGTGTCGGGTAGTAGCGGAAAGGAAAGGTTCACACTCTAGCTCCAAATTTTTTTGGTAATGTACCTGGCATTACCTGGCACTAGATGCTAGACAAGAGTGTGGCAGGGGTCACTGTAGTATCCTGGGAGTTAAACTCAACCCTCAGTTTTTCCTCTAAGTCCTGGGTTCTTTGTGAAATTATGGGGTCCTACCCGGGGGTGAAATCAAATGTTAAGATCTCAAGGGGTTGGTACACCCTAGGGGAAGTATCAAAGAAGAGGACTCCATTTACCCTCCTAACTTTGGTGAGGGCCTATTTCATCCTAGGCTCACTTTCAACCTGGATTTGGTTAGATTCTCCCTTTGAGGGGAGCCACAAGTGGGAAAATTTGGTCGAGAAATATCTGTTCAAGGACTTGGACCAATTGCGACTTAGTAGCATCCCATAAGTCTCTGGCATGCCCACCACTTAGATGTTGATTATGCTGGCTATCCCAGGGTCCTAGATGAGTTATACCTAGATGTTCTTCAGTTCACCCACCATTTTTACAATAGTTTTATCTAGCTGGATTATTGCACCATTAGATGGGGTGGGTCAGAATCTGAGCTTCTAGCATGTGGATAAAGGCATGATGTTTCCCAAAGTGTCAGAATCTATGAGGTAGTTGTGTATATTCTTCCCCTATATGTTCAGGCCTAGTAGGAAGGAGGATCCTCAGTGTTACCTTGGAAGACAAACACGTTGGCGTCATCAAAAGAGATAGTCTTGGGTGGGCAACTGACAACTTCCAAGTTTCCCAAGAGCTTTAGAAGATATTTCTTTTTCTCAGGATAGTTAATTAAAACCTCCATCAAGGTCATGGAGGTGGTGGTTTGTTCTAACGCCTTCCTGATGTCAAACCTTCCTCCTGAGAATTGGTGGCTTCCCTCGGCCGGGTCCTTAGCTTGGTTAGAGCTAGGGCCTTTTGGACGGACAAACCAATCAATCATTTTGTCCCAGGGGGAGTGTCTTTGGGAGGCATGGGCGTATAAAATGGTCCTTTACCAACCTAACTCCTAGTTTTGTAGGGATTTTGTGGGTTGGTGAAGGCATTGGCCTCAAAGGCTGAAATAGATTCATCAAAGAACCCCTATAGTTTAGTTTCCTCTTCATCTTCTCTACCTAAACTGAAGAAGATGGTCTCACAGGTAAACACATTGTGAGTGGGCTCTTGTATAGGAGGCTCTAGGGGGGTAGGATCAGAAGTTTGTTGTCTGTCAAGCTAGGAAATCATGATGAATTTCTCCAGTGTGGCACAGTTTACCTCATTATGAGAGCCTATGTCATTCAATCTACACTAGTTGGTCATTGGCTGGAATTCTACAATGGGCGTGAAATGGGAAGGTCTAGAGCCACCTTGATTGGTGTTTTGGTTTAGAGGCAAACATCCGGTATTAGCATTTTTATTCCATTGTTGTTGGTTGGGCCGAGGCCTGTTGTTGAAATTTATTCCTTAGATATTGTTGTTTCGTTGGATAGAGAAAATATTCCCTCTCTGGGAATTGGTGTTGTGGGGTGCAAAGAAACCCACATTCAGCTAACCCATGTCCATAGTCAGCGTAGACAACATTCACCAGAGAGATTCAACCTCGGCGATCAACTAGGTATTCATGTCACAATGTGATGGCTGCTATTGTTGGTTTCTCAAGAAAGGGGTAGCATCTATCGGAGTCGAGGGTGGCAATCCTCCAGCTACGAATGACTAAAAGAAAGGCACTCTAGAAGGTTGTGTATGTGGTTGTTGCATTTACTGCGGTTGGTTCTAGGGAAAATATTCCAAACCCGATGTTGTCTACACTTGTGAGGGACACACATATCGGGCCTCTTGGTCTATCAACAGTGGTGGGGGATTCATGGCCATTGTGGGAGCACCCATTGCCTAATTGGGGTTATATCCCCTGGCATAAGAAGTTTTTTCGGGTATCATGTTAAAGGGCACACTCTACCCAATCCTTCCTGAAGACTTGTTAAGACCACGGGACAAATCTAAGGCCAAGTTGTAGACCTTTGCCAAAGTTTCTTAGTCACCCATGGTGGTAGTTCTCTAGAGGAGAGTGGCAAAAAAGGGTTCCATTGCATTGAGATAGGTCTGGATAGTTACATCCGTGGATGGGATGAAGAGACCCATGCACCGTTTCAAGACACGTTGGAATTGGTAGTTGAATGTTGCAAGGGGCTCGTTTGGTTCCTTCTTGATAGAGATGAACTGGCTATGGGACCACGCTGGGTCCACATGTATGTGAAAGGTGGCTAGGAAGGTGTCATCCATGTCCTACCATCTATTGATGGATTTGGAAAGAAGGTTAAAGTACCAATTCAACTCGTTCTATCCCAGGGACAGAGGGAACATATGGGTCACAACATCCTGATGTTGGATCTGGTGTCTATTCATGGCATCTTTGCATGCCTATAGATGGTATTCTATGGTTTGCAAGCCTAGGTGCTCATATTGGGGACAGATCTTCTCTAGGTGTGAAGGTAGATCATTGGCTGCACCCAGAAAATTTCCCATTGGGCACCCAGTATTTCCAAAATACGCAGCCATTGGGGGTGTTGGATTTTGTCTAGGTTGAGTGTTAATTCTTGGGGTCGTCTGAGGGATTTGGTTATTCTGGGATTTTCTATATCCCCAGAAAATGGTGGCTGACTTGGCTTTCAGGGTCTATTTCTTTCGAGCAGGGGGCTCGAGTTTGACAAACCTTCCGGGCTTGGGAGTTGATCTAAGGACTATTTCAAATCTTTCTGGTGAAAATGATCCAATCCCACTGAAGTCTTGACTCCTAAAACAATGGCTTGGGAAACCCTTAGGTGGTGTGAAATCTAAATCCTCAGAAGGGGATGAGATCATGTCCTCCTTGTAGTGCTAGTTTCTATTGACGGGTCTTTGTGAGCAGGTCCGCCAAAAGATGTAAGTTGTCACTAGGTACTGGGGTACTAGCCAAATTTGCCTGTAAAGGTTATCCAGGGAAATGAGATTCCCCAGGCCTTCAAGAATTTGAGAGTTGGGTCTCGACAGTGCAGGAGCTTAGTTGGGAATGTGATTGTTTTGTTTGGGGGGATAGCTGGTTATCTTGGCTCATCTTCTCTAAGGATTTAAGTGAGTGGGGTTTCCTGCAAGTATTCATTAAATTTACAAAATAAACTTTAAAAGATATTGTAGAGTTCAGAATATTTCATCTACCTATAGTCATGGCAGGTATTCAAAACATCAACCATGCTTTAACATGATACACTAAATACTAAAGAAATACAGAGCCATCAGCTCATATTTAATCAATAGAGAGAAAAAAGGAGGTCGTTAATCTACTTAAAATATTAGAGCAAGGGACATAAAGAACATACAACACAAAATACTGTTAATCCAGAGATTATAGAACCCTTCCTTCTTCATTAACATGTTTCCAGCAAGCACTGGTGCGTATAACAATGGTGGCTCTAGGGGAGCATTTAACTACTGAAAGCTTCTAAAAACCTAAGGAGCATTGAGCTCTGCAACTAAGAACTAAGAAAAACCGAAATGCTATTAGATATGGACTGCAAAATGATCAATTCTGTTGACCCTTAGAATGAGGTCGAGCTTATTATTTATACACAATTTTTGACCTAAAACTAACCTAACTTATCTTACACTTAAAAATATAATACTATTTATGGTGGCCGGTACTACCTGTGCCACGCTACAAAAGGCCTCAAGATAGAAAAGGTCTGACATGTCAGAAGAATAAGACAAGAAAAGAGGAGTGGAAAAATTGGCCTCGAGAAGAGAGCTAAGAGGAGAAAATAAGAATTCTGATCCCCCAGGGATCGAGGCTACATGCCTCATAAATGGAAAAGTGGCTCCCTATCTTCAATGCACCAGATGTGATGTTGGAACAGTGCCTTGGGAAGACCACCTTTTAGAACCTTCTTTTCAAGCCGATGTGCCTTGTTGCGATTACCTGCTTTCTGACATCTTTATTAACTACCTTGAAAGTGACCGGTTGGCTTTGGGAACCGGGACACGGGTCACTTTAAATAATTCAAAAATAATATTGGATCTGGGACTCTAGGATCCGAAAGCTTATACCTCCAAAGAATAAAGAATGCAACCAGTACATGGTTGATAGAATTCTCCAGACTCTGGAGAACCTTTACTGCTTCTTACTATTCTTCAAGGTCTCTAACACCTATCTTATGCCTTCTTCATCTATATCTTTAAAACTGTCCCATCGACTGTTAATAGCTTCCCATTTCTCCTCAACATCTTCAGCCCCATTTAGGAACTCATCCACCATCTTGATGGCATCATGTGACTAGATCATTATCTTGGATAGTCTAGATAACCTTCCCTGGTCAAAATCTCTGGTAGGTGGATATAGGGACTCATCTATTCATCAAACTTGTTGAGGATGTAGTCCTTTGGGGTACACATTCCGGTGGTGAAGGGATCGACTTGCGATACTCTAGCCAAAAATGCTTGAAATAGGCCCAAGAGGTATTGAGCTGCTGTCACTTTCTCTTTCAAGGCCTTAACTAGTTCCTTGCATACCTCAATCTTGGGGATAAGTTTGGAGTACTGGGCCTGGATGGAATCATATGATTCATCTCCCAAAATCCTTGCCTTTGTGGTGGCTTCTTCTCCTATGTTGCAAATTTCTTCCAGCCCGGCCGTCCACTTTTCATAGTTCACTAGATATTGCTCCCATATGGTAGTAGAGCCATTTTCCTGGCTGAGAGGGGTTTCAACCCAATAAAGGCCTGGGAGGGACACCACTAGAAATTGTCTCATGGAAGCTACTTGCTCAGTGGCCCACCCATCTACATCCCGTTCCTTCTTCTTCATTATCTGGAGAGAATCCACGTCGCCTTATGCAAGCGACAATCTGAAGGAAGGGGTTCTCAGGTGGATCTCGGCCAAAGGCTATGTTAGATCTGCTAGAAGCATGAGAAGATTGGCATTAGTCTCTCTTTCTTCCTTAAACTTCTGGCCCTGCTTGATATATCTAGCCTCTATTTCTTTGGTGGGCTCACTTAGCAATTCTAGTTCACCTTTCTTGTCTCTTCTCCCTAGTGCCACTTATGTGATGTTATAGTCCTTGGGCCTTATGGCCATTGCATCTAAACCTAGAGTGTGTGTTGCAATAGTCACAACTGTGTTTCCCACAGCCCAGTTTGGACAGTATGGACTATCCATGCTTTCTTAGGTTTTTGAGCTTCTGTATTTGTAGCCATCATTTTGGCCAAAGAGAGTGGAGCGCTGGACGTGACTTTCAGGGCCTTTCTTTTATTTGATTCTACTAGCCATTGGGGCAGCTAGGATGGCTTCATTGTTAAGACCTGTGCATCGGGATTCCCTTTGGAATCTAGCGGTGTATTCCTAGAAAGTACATTATCTTCAGGCTCTTTCTCCTAATTCTCTTGCTCTTGTTCGTTTTCCTATTCCCCAAAACCTTCAGTGTTTTTTGCCATGCTGGTGTCTTCTATAGTGATGTCCAGAACCTTTTCTCTAGTCTCAACATTGCTTGTATCTTTGGGGACTTCCTCATCCCTCTCGGCATTAGTTGATCCTGCATTTACATTGTCTGGGACTTCCTAGTCAATCTGCTGCTGTTGTTCTTGGGCTTTATCCTCCTCCTCTTCCAGAACATTTTCCTCCATCGAAATATCCTCTGGGGGTGGGTGAGGTCTCTGGCCAAAGTTTTAAAATGCAGTCGTAGTTACTACCTCACCAAATGTGCTCTGGGGCACCTGATCACCCAGAGTAACCAAAGGCGCTTGGAGCATGATGAATGAGGGTACAGTTGATCCTGAAGGTCTAGGTTCCCCAACCATTGGCTGCTCATATGTGGGCTACCTTGGTGTATCTTTGGTCTCCTAGACCGGTGTCTTCTCCTACTCTGGGCCCTTTCATGCTTCCTCCCAGGCCTCTTATTTTGATGCAGTTTCTTCTTTCATGATCTCCTTTTATGCAGGGGTCTCCTCTTTATCCTCAATGATAATCTCCTCCACCGTGTGGCCTATACCTTGTTGAAGGTCCATGAGATTGTCTACCAAGAAGGTGTCATCAAAGCCATCATGCGGGGGTGAAGATTTAGAAATATTTTCTAGTTTGGGAGAATCTAATCTGACATCAAGTGGTGGCAATTCTGGAATACCGAGGCTCATAGATGCACTTGGTGTGGTGGTCACCTTCTTTTTCTTTCTTGTCAATGGAACCCCGGTCTCTAAAATGTTGGTAGACTCTGCCTTGATGAAATTTTGTATGCTCATCATCATGGCCAACGATGGGGATCCCACTGAGTGAGAAGAAGCCATTGGAGTCATAAGGAGGCTAGAATATATATGTGTGCTTATTTTCTAGCTGACCAACCTCACCGACTCCATTTGTTGTTTTAGTTGTACCATTAAAGGGGTGGGAACTTGGGGAGGTACCTTGGTTGGAGCACCCTCTTTTTCTTAACCTTCGCTCGTGCTAGATCTGGCGATAGTGGAAGATGGAGAAGGTCCAGCACTGGCGAAGGAGGGAGTGGCTCTACGAAACATTAGTTTCTTCAAGGTGCTTTTAGGACACGCCTGGGTAAAATATTGGTGACTTGCCTCAAAAATAGGGGACACACCCCTTCAATTGTTAATTTTTTAGGGGTGGCCCAGTCAACCGAAGGGAGATCTAACTTGTCTAACCCTTGTCCCTTATATGCTGGGTCTTCCAATGGCCCATCATCTGAAAAGCCCTTCATAAAATTCCAAAGTTTGAGTGCCTTCATGAGTCCCTTGCTCATCCATGAATGTTGTCGGGCCCAGAGATAAAAATTGTCTTGGCAGTCCACCCAAAAATCTTTAATATCTAATTCATGTGGCGGGGATGACTGGGGAAGTGCTTTGGCAATCTTGCCTAGAGGATCATAGTTTTTCCTGGTGTGGTGGAATTCCACTAGCCCCGGGATTTTCAATTCATTATCTACCTCCCTTGCCACGGGGAGGCTACATGTATAATTCCCGCATGAAAATGGGAATGGGACATTGATGACCTTCTTCAATGTAAAGAAGGCATGCAAATCCATCATCTATTGGCAGAACTCTAAAAGAATAATATTGTCCCCACAATACCGGGGAAGAAGATGGGGCTTCCTAGAGAATCTGGTCACCCAAATATAAGTGTGGTGCTGAAATTGAATAAAATAGCGGCCATAGGTAAAGACCAAGTTCATCGCCTCCTACAAAAACCGATACCTGGAATCCCGAGTAAGTGTTAGAATATTTTGGTAAAAGAAAAAATCATTCACCTGACAAAAATTCAGGAAACTAATTTCCCATTGTATTTGGGGATAATGATCCCATGGTGTCAACTGGCCCGGCCCGTTTCCAATTTCACCCACTGTTCCCAAACCTGGAAAAGCCATTCTTTGTTGGGCTAATTCCCATAGCACATATGACATCATGTAGAACTTAGAATGTTGGACAATGCCCTCCAGCTACGTTTCCATGTGATTGGATATGATAGCCACCCAGTTGAAGGTCTGACTATGAGTGGTGATGCAGTAAAGAAAGTAGTACATCCATGCTGAGAAATCCCAGGCATGGGGCAATCTGAAGATCCTGCACAAGAATACAATGCCCACCTAAATGGGCTCTTTGAACTCCCCATGGGGAATTTCCATCTTCATCCTCCTAGAATCCCTCTTTGGGGACTTTGGCCAATGGCTATTAAGATATTTCCAGGAGATAAGTGCAGCATCCTTGAACTCCTACAATGTCTGGACCCAATTCTAGATAATGGATCCATTGAACTATGGGATCCCCAAGGCTGAGGAAAAATTTGTTGTGTCCATGGTGACAATTGTTGTTGGATACTGTAATGGCTAGGGATTGGGAAGCAGAATGGTTCGAGTAGGTGCATTGTACAAAGTTTCCAGTTAGAGTATTAACTTTGGTGATTCCATTGAAAAAGGAAAGTTCACCACCTTAATGATGCCAGAGGTGGCTAGCTGAGTGGCCAAATTGTCTTCAGTGGCCTTCAACTTGTAGATGGCTTGGATCAAGCCTTGCATTTCACCCCAAAGTCTAGGCTCTGTGTCCATTATTTATTAAACTTTTGAATCCACCTTGGATCCCATGAGAACACCCTCCCTCAGGTATTTGGAGGTGAGTGGTAGGTTTGCCAGCAACTTTTCAGCCATGGTTTTGGTGGCCACCCGGGTGGAGGTGATAGGTAGCTCTGGGCTATCAGGAGGGGTGATTACTTTAGATATCTTCATTATTTTATCCACAACCTACAAGACTAGAGAACCGTTTGAATATGGTATATACAAAAGAGTATTAGGAACTCCAGGGAATTCATCACCACCCTGCACCTATCCAACAAGTGTTAGTACATACCGAAAATCCTGGAATACATAAAATAGATGTGAGTTAGATTCTAGGGTGTTGAACCAAGTCAAAAGAGGAAATGAAAGACAAGGGATTTCCTGGGACCCAGAGTCCGGATATGCTAGTCGTTACCATGTCAATGTGACAAGAGGGAAACCATACTCGACTGACATGGGTTGGAACGTGGTCAAGTGATACGCGACATAAGGGTATTAATGGTGACAAGTGGGATGACATGAGGTAAAATTAAATGCGAGATGGGACATGGTTTGAATGCCCACTCATGGGAAATTAATCCCACCATTAAGGTGATGAGACAGAGGAGAGAGAAAGCCACCATTAGTCAAACTAGCGAGGTATCGAGTTTGAACCGTGGCGACTCCGTCTTGATGAGCTCGGTATGGTGAGAGAAAACACATGATAGAGCATGAAATTTTTTTTAGTTTAGAGGGATACACACAAGATATATACACAAATTCATAGAGGGCCGAAGGCTGAAACACATATACATTAGAATACACAACATTTGTACAATCTTTTTACAGATCTACACAATATTTACATTAGGAACATGAGCTATCCTAAGGAAAAATACAATGTATACACTAGTTTACAACTGCACAAAGGGCAGACAACCCTCTAGCAGAGCCAACCCACCAATGGGAGGCAAGCCAAAAACACAAAACACAAAACACGCACCAACAAGACCGAACAAAGCGAGGAACAAAAATAAAAGGAAACTGCAAGAAAAGGACAATAGGAAACCAGAGGACAAAATAATGACCTACCTACAAATCTGAAGAACAGTAGGGGAGAGGCACACCAAAATCACTTTTGCAACAAGTTCTACTCTCAAACGATCACAAATAGACACCTAAAATCAACTGGTAATCATCCACTAAGCACAGAACAATTCACAGCTTAATTGCAGTTTAATCGCCTAAGAATCACTCTGAATGCTATAAGTGTTTTTAATCACGGTAACTATGAAAGTGACAGGTAGTTTCCATTTATACTTTTAGGGTGAAAACAAGTTACACTCTCCTCCACAAGCTCTAAAATAGGCAAAGCTCCAAACTCTAAGTCCGGGGATTCCATACAACCATACCTTCTCACAAGAAGAAGACATCATGGTGGAGAATCCTGAAGTCTGGAATCTAGCTTTGGAAAGAACAAACTCTGGGACCGGGTCTCGAAGACACAAGAAGATAAAAGCAGAAAGAAAACAAACCTCACGGGAGGAAAATCCTGGAGAGGAAAATGAAGAAAGCAAAGAAATCAAGGCAAGAGCCAAAGCAAAAAGAGGGGACCCAACATCTTGCACACAAAATGTAGGGATGGGTATGAAGGTCATAACAATTATGAGAAAGAGATGAATGAAATTTGTCAATTAATCTTGGATACCCATATGTCAATAATAATCAACATTCCTCATTTTCATATTGAATTACTTGTCTCTTTATATAGACATGATTTAGCCATTCAATCTTCTTATTTTCATCGTAGATCATTTATTGATCCATAAAGCTCATCATGGTTCCTTTAATCCATAAAGCTCTCCTTCAAATTTATTCCACAAATCTCTCCTTGTTATCTTCGCTTCAAATCTCTTGTTTGCGTTAGTTCAACTGATCAATGAAAATAAAGCAATCAATCAGTTAACTCTAAATATAGCTCCTGCCAACTAAGTGTTTTTGTCATTCTTTGTCTTCAGTTATGATTGGTGATCAACTTCTGTTAGCTCGGTCATTGACTCCAGTTGTCCTTGGTAACAACTTCAGTTAGCTCAATGACCACTCCATTTATGCTCAGTTACTATGGTGTACAGTCTATTGGCAAGTTGACTCCCAGGGAGTATATGGCTTGTTTTGTGTTGTCATTATGGTAACAAAGTCATATGGAGTTTTGACAGCAAACTTAGTAATGAAAATTGACTAATTACAAAAGACAATATAGAATAGAGACACATAGATGATCAAAGCACCAATTCACATGCGTACGGGTGATTTAGACTAAGCACCTTCAGAAATAAGTTTTATGATATGTTTTTATGCTTACCCTATACATGCATGATGAAGGGGACTCCCCTTAATACCACAAGTACATGATAGAAACAAAGAGAAACAACAGAAATTTGCAAGAATAGAAAATTGGCTTCTTATTGGCTCCACAAATGTGGAATTACAAACTTTAAAATTACAATATCAAAAGCCACATGGGCATCCCTTACAATAAT
>MU223511.1:447882-470296 GCA_018584345.1 Thuja plicata
CCCCCCCCCCCCTCTCTTAGTGTTTCCAATTATTGGTATTAGAGCTCTAGTCCTCTGAGAGAAAAGTTTAACCACTTGAGGAGATCATGGATTCAGCAGAAGCTAAACATCTAAAAAATAATCTTGAAGTAGCCCTTGAAGATCTAGACAAATTTGAGAAAGAAAATGAGAAACTTAAAATAAAGGTTGATGGATCTCAAATGCTTATCAAGAAATTAAGGAAAGATCTGAAAGATTGCTCTACAAATGATTTGGGAAAAATGGTCAAGAAGCTAAATGAAGAGAACATGTCTTTGAAGGATAAGATAGAAGAATTGAATGATCAACTAACTGATAGCCTAACAGCTATTGAAGAGAAGAACAAAGAAAATAAACAGTTAGATGAAGAACTCATACAAGCCAATATGAAAATCCTGGAATTGGAAAACAACAAGAAGAAGATCGATTCTGAATTATTAGGAGCAAAAGACAACATTGACAAGCTACACACAAGTTCTGATTTAATTCAATCACATCTTTATGCACAAAAACTAAAAGGTGAAACCACTGGTATGGGATATAGTCTAGCTCAAATTGAGATCAAATCATTACAAGAAAGAAAGAAAGCTCAAACAAAATCTTCAGAAGAAAATAAAAATGAGAATCATGAGGAGACCAAAGCAGAACCACCAAAAGATAAGCACAAGGCAGTCAACCATACTTTCTATGCCTATAAAAAGCATGGACACTTGGCAAGAGATTGTAAGAATGTAAGACCCTTCAATGGTTACTGTTACTACTACAATAAGTTTGGTCATAGGGCTATTCATTGCAGAACAAATCAAAGAAATCAGCCACAACTGAACCAAAGGAATCAAACTCAATTCAATCAAAGAAATCAACCTCAAAGAAACTTGCAGAACATTACATGTCAGATATGTAATTACAATAGACACACAGCCAAGAAATGCAGCATGATGAATAACAACATCAGCCCTCCTATCATTTGTCACTCATGTGGAAAGGCTGGACATATCTCAAGGTCTTGAAGATCAAGAACAAAAGGACAAGAGAATCCCAAGAAGTCTTTGTTTGAAGAATCAGGAGAAGTTAAGTTTGTGGAAGCTAATGCTAACTCAGATAAAATATGAGTTGAAGTAAAGAAGGATAATGAAGAGAACAAGGTAGTAGATGCATCCTTAGTGGTTGCACCTTCTACTTCTAGATAGTTGACCCTCATGGTCTTAGGGGGACCTATCTAGCTCTGAACCCCTGCGTGGCTGGTATACTCACCTCTCAGTATGCGCCTATGGATTCATGCATGTGATCACAAATTAAGGTTGTATGAATTCATGCATTACCTTTACTTCATTCAGAACAAGGTTTGAAATTCTCTCTGTAAGCCTCTTTAAGGCAACAAGCATTAAATGCAATTAATCTTTATGTAAATTGGCAAAAGATCTTAAAAACTTCACTTTGCATTCGATATTGAAGCATTCTGAAAGCAGATGAGCATTGAGAATCAAAGCACTATAGCTCAAAGGATTAGTCAAATTGTGAACGGATTAACAATTTGAATGGAACCCTAGCAGTCATGTTATTTCAGAATTTCCATGAAACCCTACTTAACCAAGTTGCAAGTAAGTATGGAAACCCCTGTTGTATTCGACATTGCTGAAAGGAAGAGATTTGTCTTTAAGAAGCATCCATTCAACTGTATACTATATGATGTTGAAGGAGCATTCTCTAGGACTCTACTTGGAGTAGTACATGTAGAAGACATCTGCACATATGTTTATTGCAAGAAGGAAACAGTTGGAGACAACAACATTGCATCTCTCATGGGTTTAATGATGAAATCAGACTATTCATTCAAGTATGAATATGTGCATCTCACTGATAACCCTATCTATGAGTATTTCAATGCGCACAAGTTCTATGAGCCAAAATGGGTGAAGATAATACTAAGCAGGATACATGATGATCTATACTAGATAGGTGAGGTTTCTATCCGCATCACTACAGATCTAATTCATGAAATGACTGGACTTCCCAAGACTGGACCAGTTCTTCCTACTGGTAAGGATGTTAAAAATCAGGCTGAACAAGTTTTCTTTTCTAGAAGTGATAGGTGCGGCATGAATATTGATCCCATTAAGGAGAATGACATAAAACTACTCACTATGATACATGGATACAAGTTTCAGCAAGCAAGAAGACTGAATAGTGTGTCCGCAGCAATAGTTCTGGTAGCAATAAGGATAGTGAGAGATAACACTTAGTACAATCTCTATGAATTATTGCACACACAACTGATAGAGAATATCAAAGCCATTAAGCATGATAAGAGGAAGATATTTAGGTTTGGTTCTTTGATCATCTATTTTTACTTCCACATTATTGGTAAAGTTGCAAATCTTTACCTAGATAGGAGTAAGCCTACTATGTCTTAGATATCACTAAAAGATACATGAGAGAGTAGTGCAAAATATTCTATGGACATAGATATCAAAACATTCAGGATCAAGATGCAAAAGAGGTTTAGGATACCTGAGAAGATAGTTGAGAAATACAAAGACACCATATGCTTCATGGTAGAAATTGACTGCACTTACATGGAGGCAGCTGAGCCAAAAACAAAATGGATTCACCCCCTCGGATATGAAGTTGAAGAACAAGTCTTGGAAGGTTATGCACAAGTTATCCTATCTATGCCCAAGGATCCCAATAATGGGGAAAATACAGAGAAAAGACAAATCAAATTGATTGTGTCTTATATAGTGCTGACAACAAAAGGAAGGCATCAAGGATTACCTCAAATATCCTAAAAGTTCATGGGGTTACACAAGAAGACCTAGAAAAAGCTAGGGAAGCTAAGATTGCTACAGAACTTGAGAAAACTCTTGCAGAAGTTAAAATAGAGAAGTCTGATGACATCCAGAAGAAGAAAAATACTGAAGAGAGAACTTTTGCTCCCTCTACCACCATTGATCTAGAATCCTCTCAACCTTTTGTAGAATGAAAGAAGTCTATAGGAAGGAAGGAAGCGCCCACTAGTCACCCATCCTCAAGAACAACTCAGAGCACAGTAAGAAATACTCAATCTCCTCCTGAGGTAGGATTTAGACCTAGTCTTAATGTCTTAAGGAACATGATTGTTAATGGAGGGAGACTAGATACAATTACAAAGGTTTATGAAAAGTATCAGGAGATAGATAAATTTGAGATACATTCTATGCTCATCTCTCACATGATCAAGTTTAAAAAGTCAGTTCTAGAACTCAAAATAGTGATACTAAAGAAGCTATGGAATATTCTAGAGATAATAAAAAGGCATCCAATTGAGGAAGATATGAGGATTAGAGAAGAAACATTGGATAATCTTCTCCCTACTTGTGCACATGATGAGAAGGCAATTCTATTAGATTTGGTAGAGCCTCATCTCAGAACCAAGACAAGGACTCTTCATATTATGAACAAAGAGTATGAGTTAGTTGGGAAAGAGACTGAAAAAGCTTTTGCACAAGTGTTTATGGATAGACATATGTATCCTTAAACGATGCCTACAGAAAAGGTAACTCCAATTCCTCCCAAGCAAGTTGTAGAACTAATTATTCAGAATGCACCTAAGACAGGTCCACATGTTTCAATGCCCTCAGTTTCAATAGCTTATGATATAGTAAAAGATTCAGGAGATACTATAGTGATTGATGATATCAAGATATCCATGAGTGCTTCTGACAATGATATGGAGAGAGTTGATAAAGCATTTGTAAGCACTAAAGAAACAAAGGAGGTATGCACTGATGACACATCTTTACAACAAGATGAAGTCCCCTTTAATGATTCAACAAATTTAAATAAAGAACAAGACAATCAGACTATTGCTATACCAGCTATGGAGATCCCAATAAAAATTGAATGCATGGATACTAGTCAGAATACTATATTCACACCATCCATTCAATCATCTACTTCATTGTTGTCAAGATTAACTCCTGACTCAACAAGTCTAGATGCATGGGGAGAAGAAGACTTGATCAAGATCAGTGTCCTAGACATGGAAAAAGCCAAAGAGAAATAGGTTATGAGAAACCCTCTCTTCTTGGAATCAGTAAACATTCTGAATGACCTAGTGCCTGCGAATAAGAAAGTAGCAAAAATTCAATCAGTTGATGATGTAGACAACATCCTAACAAGCTTCAAAACACATTTTACAAGTTTAGTAGACTCAATTACTAGAATTGCAGAAGATGAGTACAAAAAGGAAAGATTGAATGAATTGGTAAAAAATCTTTCCTTATATTTAAAGTCATTGAAGATTGGTTAGACAATGTTGAAAGAGTTGGCATCAAAAGGCAGAAAGGTTATAGAAAATTGCATGGACAGAGGAAAAATCACCTCTGAACATATCAAAGAGATAGAAGAGGAAAATATCTTGGTTGATAACATAAGATACTCAGTTGAAACATCATCCCAAGATATAAACATCTGCAACAATATCTATCAAGTTCAGATAGACAAGATAGAAAAAGCTAAAATGGAGATCAGTAAGATAAGGATCAGGCGGAATCAGTTGAGAAATGCACTTGCACCCTCCTTAGGAGTTCTGGATTAGAAAATTAAACATATTGATGCAACCATTGCTACCTATGATCAAGGACCCAGCATGGAATTGACAAATATAGAAAAACTCACATATTCTCTATGCGCCCATCTCTAAACAATTGATGCACTAAAGGCATTATGGCAGCAAGAGATGAAGAATCTGCAGATAGCCTAGCTAGATGTATACATGGAGTAAGAATTTAAAGACTTACAATTTTGACACCTTTGTCATTAATGTGAAAGGGGGAGTAATGTATGTATGAGGAGAAGTGTATATATATGCAAAGAAATATATAGTATATGTTAAAAGAAGAAAATATACAGTTTTTGATGTCAGTCAATTTTTAGTAACTTAGCCACATTCCTTTGTTGCCATTAATGACAAAGGGGGAGATTGTTGGCAAGTTGACTCTTAGGGAGTAAATGGCTTTTTTTGTGTTTTCATTATGGCAACAAAGTCATATGGAGTTTTGACAGCAAAATTAGTAATGAAATTTGACTAAGTACAAAAGATAATATAGAACAGAGACACACAAATTATCAGAGCACAAGCGTACGTGTGTACGGGCGATTCAGACTAAGCGTCTTCAGAAATAAGTTCTATGATATTTTTTTATCCTTACCCTATACACGCATAGTACGGAATATCAGTATGGACAAGTTACAGGAAGAACAAGTACACTAGTAGTTCAGAATATAGAGTATGGAGCCGACTTCAAGTTTTTGATTAGCGTGTAAAGTTTTTTTATGTAAAGGCTAAGGGTCTATTGTAATAAGTTTTTAACCATGTATTAAACATTATTGTAAACATTCTTAAGCCAATTTGTTTGGAAGTGTTCTTTATGGGACGACTAAGGTCTTGTTTATAGTCGCATCTATTTAGGCATAAACATATATATATATATATATATATATATGAAATGAAAAGATATATTTGAAGTGTCAAAGAAATAAGCAGAGTAGAGCAATGTAAAGATGTCAGCATGAGATAGAGCCCCTAAAGAAGATAAGAGTATAAGCACATAACTGGAACTGATCAAACATTTGTTTCATATACAACAGTTCACTTTTAGATATAGTGCATATATTTTCTCAGGAGGTTGTAGCCTTCTTTCTCATTGAGCAGTGAGCTCTTGGACAGTGAGTCCTCACCCCTAACAGGGTTGTTTGTAAAAGACTCCTAATAGGGTCAGGCCTTTAACCAGGTCATTTTACTTGCATTGTAAAGACTGCTCCTAACAGGGCAAAGGAACCTTAATATGTTCATTATACTAGTGCAATATTTGTGGGTACTAATTCCCACCAGGGTTTTCCTCTAATCAAGGTTTCCCCGTAATCATATTAATTGTTATGTGATCTTATGTTAAGTTTCAAGTGATATATCATTGATTTATGTTTAAAGTTCTGAAATTGAATAATTAACTAAACACTAATTCACCCCCCGCCCCCACTCAATGTTTCCAACACAGTATACACTGTGAACTGCTCAGTGTTCTTTGTCCTTTGGTGTGCACTGTACGTCGGTGTTTACTGTCACTCGGTGTACACTGGCTTTTTATTTTTTATTGATAACATATAATTTGTCTCTTTAGCTCTTGAATTCTATGACAATATGTATATGATAAATCAGATTATATCAAGTTGACATCAATGACAATACAATACATTAAGTGATTTAATGTCTTCCATTCACTTTTGCATCTCGGTGATCATCAACTTATCATCTTCAAACATTTAATCAATTATAGTTCATCATTTGGATGGTAAAGTGAATATGGTTTCTCAAGTTAACACCACAAGGCCTTCTACTTCTCATAGTTCACTTGGAAAATAAGATATAATTTTAGAGTTCAATGATGATGATGTTTATAAATTGGATGAGAATCCTCTATTAATAGAGCTATATAGCTCTCCAGTGACTAATCTCACATCAGTAGGCGCTTCTATGGTAATTGAAGTAGTATAAGGAGAAAATATAGGGGTAGTTGAGGAAAAAGAAAAAGAAGCTAAGACAAGAATAGTGGTTGAATAATAAATCAAGATATAGGAATAAAAAATGTGCAATGGATACTGTCTAATCATAAAATAAATCTGAAACTAAAAAGGAAGATGTAGCAAAAGAAGTCAAGGAAAATGAAACAGAGGAAACAAAAATATGACAGAAAGAAAGCAATGAAGAAAAGAGAGTAGAAGAGGATAGAAAAGATCAGAGTGTACTCAAGTCATTTTCTACAGACTACTTTGTACAACTTAGTCCTGAGAATAAAGAACTAGAGATTAGATTAATTTGTCAAAGGGAGGACATTCGTACAATTTCCATCATATCTTTGATAAATTTCATTCCTTTTCCATAGATGATACAACCAATCACCACATCTACATTGTATATAGAATTAAAAAAGGTTACCCAATGAAAAAGCTTTGGTTGGGAAAAAACATTACTACATCAAATAAGGAAGAGGTATTCCAAGAGTCGGAAGAAAGAGAAGTTATTAATGAAACTATTTCACTCTTCAAAGTATTATTCCTTCATTTTAAATTGATCCATAGTGTAAGATAAAGGAAAAATGTACATTACTCATAAATGCGGTTAAAGAATTAAAAAATTTTGGAAATGAAAAGGTTGAAAGGTAAGAGGAAGAGATCGAACAAATGGTGTTGATGTAGGTCAATGATAGGTATAATAAGGCCTCTGATTTACATTCTCTTATTCAAAATAGGAAAGATCTCCTTGATGATGGTAATGTGATATTTGACTATACCTTGCAATGGCCCGAGCCCACCGAAAAGATAGAGAAAGAAATGGAATGAATTGAAATTTCTATCATAAATGTATATATGGATCGTACAAGTTGTGTGATGATCTTGATAGTACTTTTAGATCTTCCTTAAAGAAGCTGCGAAAGGAATTAGTCACTCTACAATAGTAGAGGGAAGAATATCATTGTTCCCTAAGGAAATCTTCGTGATATGTGTACTCCCTATATTTATGCCCTAAGTCAATCTATTTTGTCTACTCAAAAGATTACTTTGAATGAACTGACATCCGTAAAAAATGAAGAGATACTTTCCACCGTCCTTGCCTACATCCATATCCTCACACAAGCTATTAGGAACTAGAATAAAAACAAGTACAAGTAGATTACAAAGATTCATAGGGTAAATAAATTCTTTGAGTCAGCCGATGCATAAAATTGTAAGTTACGATACGAACCCTTTTTCATTGATTACAAAAGGGGGAGTAGTGTAAGAATGAAGTGAAAAAAATGTTTATCCAAAAAAAATTTGAACAATAAGAAGAAGACCGAATCAAGATTGTCCCTATTAGGGGGAGTTTTATATTTTTCAGTGGTTTTCAAAATTTTGGAGTTTTTGTAGTTTTAGTTGTGGAGATTTTAGGATGTTTTTGCTTTTCAGAATTTTTGGTTTTTCATTAGTGACAAAGGGGGAGATTGTTAGGTTACCTGATTTTTTGTTTGTCATTGATGACATCATTCTAGATCTATCAGTTTTGGATCCATGTTCAACTAGTAATAGCCACTGACAACAAGTATTAGTTCTATTAGTGACAATAATTCATGGATGATGGAGAGTGTGGATATTTTGGTCTAGAGTCATTTTTCACTTATGCCTGAAATTTTTTTTGC
This sequence comes from Thuja plicata, assembly GCA_018584345.1. Classification (NCBI taxonomy): domain Eukaryota; kingdom Viridiplantae; phylum Streptophyta; class Pinopsida; order Cupressales; family Cupressaceae; genus Thuja; species Thuja plicata. The sequence goes on from MU223511.1 coordinate 456,117, forward strand.
TATAGCCAACGTTTGCCACATGTTTCAGTTGGTTACATATTTTTATTTTTGAGTCTAAGAGCTAATATGGAAAAGGATGCATGATGATGATGATGACATATAAGTATGGTTATGTCAATCATTGATGTAATGTAACGCTATGATATACATAATATTGTGTATGTATATGTGATCTGTAATATGCAAATTGTTTATGTAATTTTGTATCAGTAGAGGGAAGATTCGTAATTCACCAAAACTATAATTAGTGCATTAGTAGATGCATGTTTCTCGGTTCAAATTTTTTTCTATCAGCAATCATTACTATTTTGTCTCAGGACAGTGAGCCAACTAGAAATGACCCATAGTGGTAGTGAGCCACCCTATCTATTACTTAACTGGTTACTTAATATTGGAGAGATAAGCCTCTTTGTTATTTTTCCCATCTTGGGTTTCCACGATAAATATGGTGTTACGTGTTGATGTGTTTATTGCTTTCAGTTCTTTCCTTTTCAACAAATTTGAAATATGTTATGTGGTAAAGTGTTTAAATTTTTTAATTTATTCAAGGGTACATAGCGATTTCCCCCTCCCGTCTTAGTATATCGAATGTTCAACAATACTAAGTTGCACAAGGTCATTTTTTATGTCTACCATAAAATTCATAGGTTGTCTATAGAAGATATGGTAATCAATATTTTTTAAGGCATTCTAGTGGAGATTTTATTTTTATTTTTTTAATATCTCCCATGTTATATTGTAATCATTCTTTAAAATATTTTGGCTTATTTTAAGTTTTTTTGGTAAACATTAGATTTTGGTTTTGTGTCCACATTTTAAATCATTTTGATATAACTACATATTTAAAATTTTTAAAAAAGGTGTTCAAATATATAACAAACATAATTGAGAGGTGAAAGATTGTATGACTTTTAATGCACATTTTTTCAAATTTGCATTATCTAGAGTAGATGACTTTTACTAGAATTGTTTTCTATCTTTTACTATTTTATAATTCCACTTAGTTGTCTGACCATTCATTCCAAAAGTATTGACACATTTTGAATCTATTGAAATTATTAGAATATATGAAAAATATATTAAAAAATGTATAAATCAGGTTTCTACATTCTTTTCAAATCTAAAGCACTTAAAAACAAATCATGACCTTTAAAGTATAAACCTTTCACTATAACATCCTTTCTAACTTTTTTTATTTTCTATACTTAAAATTAGATGAACAACCATTCATTCAAAAGTTTTGGCAAATGTTATGCCTATTGAAAGGGTTATACTTCTATTTTGAGTCCCATTTCTAAAGAAAAAAGTTAAGAATCTTTTTTTATTTGGCAAAAATGGCAGAGCCATTATAATATATTATATATTTATTTAAAGCTGCTTCAGTGGAGCTCAAGGGGGAAAGAAGTAGGGAAGAAAACCCCCCATCATGGCCCAAAATTTTTGATATCAAAATTTTACAAAGAAAATATAGGTCAGACATTTTACAAAGACCATAGAGGTCAAACAATATAGCCTTGAAGCAAAAAACTACATACAACCATAATTCCACCATAGATGAGAATACCCGGGCATGCCAACCACCCACAAAACCAAAGGAAACCCCCATCAAAATGGATTGTTGGCATAAAAAATAGACCCATCATAAAAATTATAATCTACAGGTGTCTTGTGTTACCCTTTCCTTTGGAAGAAAATATCGGGCTACCTAAGAAGCCTTGGACGAAGTAGCCGAATATGAGCCTGTGGAGATAGGGGAGAAGAAGCCACCATTCCAGTGTTCTCCATGAATGTCATTACCACAAAAAAATTGTCAAAAAGAAGGAATACATTGGCGATAATACCATTTGGAAGAACGTCAACAAACTTTATAATTTCCCTCCTGAGATGTTGAAGATATCGACCCTCCAAAGCTAGCTTGAGGATGTCGTACAGGTGGATGAGCTCCTTCCTATATTCAAAGTGAGCAGGGGGAAAGAGGCCCCCTATCCAAGCCTTCGATCCCCGAAGAGAATACCCATTAAGTGCCACGTGTAACTTTGGTTTCAGAAGCTTTGTCACCATCTGCATAAAAAATTTGTAGTCTGGGATCATCTCGTACCAATTAGAGAGGAAGACCGAAACCACCTGCAAGTGAAAAATGTGCCTAGGGGCACCAGGAAGCATAATTCCATCACTAATTATATTCCTAATCACCTCCATAATGTCACCCAAAATTTGTTTGAAGGCTACTTTCATGTGCCTTCCAAAATACGGGCCTAATAATGGTTGTTCCCATTCATTCATTGGCAAAGATATCCTTTGATTAAGCCATCGATAATCTACAATTACTGAGCAGAGATCCTACCAAATCCTAGCTGTAGGGGAGAAAAGTGAGGAACATCATTACTGAATCCAAAAAGGATGAGAATAAATATCCCCTTATGACCTAGACCATCATAATGAGCAGCCTGCCACATTTATTTCACAGGAAATGGGGGATCGACTAAATTTGTATACCCTACATTTGCATCAAGTAAATCTATCCCCTTGGAAATTTCAATATATACTTCATACTTCCCTGGACACTCCAATACCATACTGAGTGCCATGACTTATGCTTACCTCACATCACATGAAATCCAACCCTAGGAGAAAACCACTTGGGCTAAGCACCAAAAGCGAGGATGTTGTACTGTGATGAAATCATTAATTGAGCATCCCCCACATCCTACTAAACATAAAAGATATCACAAAGTACTGACAAGAAATACCTTTTAGTATAGTTGGAGGTAGATCAACATGTGATCGATGGTTTCCCATGCTCGAAACAACTTAGAGCCATGCCACACTTTACATGCAACGTTCATCATGTAAGAAAGTTGCCAGCTTATCCCACTGGGCCATCGAGTAATCTGATTCCCAATCCACCTCATCCTTATTTATCCTCTGATTGGAAAGCCAATCAGAAAATCTATTATCCTCCCTATAATAGTGCGAAGTAGTGTAAGATGAGAAGTGAGGGAGGAGTTTGACTACTTCTTACAGAACATATTGAAGTTTCCAATTTAGTGATGCCTTGGAAATTAAGGAGGAAATGATTAGAAGGGAATCAAATTCAATGTCTAGGTCTTTCACTCCTAGTTAGATATCAAATCTAACCCCACAAAAAATAGCCCTGGCCTCGTCCATGTTGTTTGAACCTTCTGGAAGCCTACAATGAACAACTTCCAAGATAGATTTGTTAGCTCTTCTTATAACAAAACCTGCACCTGATTTTCTAGTATTGCCTTTACAAGAAACATCAAAGTTCAATTTAATTTGATGGGGATCAGGAGGGATCTATTTGATGTCTTTTCAAACTTGTTTTTTAGGCATTCTGCCAATCATTACCCCTTTGAATGGTATTGCAATGTGTTTCCATTTGTTGAGTATAGCATTATCAAAGGATGTATAGGTATATGAGATTGCCTTAGCTTTAGAGATGTGAATATTTACCTTTTTTGACACATATTTCTCCACCAATGTGCAAACCTGATCTACCGAGGAGACCTATTTTCTAAATATCATTTTTTTCTCTCCCACCATAGTCACCATACTACTGCAGTTGGGATTACTTGCTAGATTACTGAGGAGAAAGACTCATGATGTAGTAGAGGCCACTATTGCAAAATCAAATTCAAGGTGGTGGGGAGGGGGCCTTTCCACCCAAGTTTACTCGGTGACCATTTCCAAAATTCTTGTGATAAACTACATGCTACAAGGAGATGATTAGACTCCTCCACTTCCTTATTACAATACAAAAATGTCAATGACTCATTGATGCCAAGTCTTTAAGATGAGGGATTGATAAAATCCTATCTTGAATTTCTAACCATAGAAAACCCCAATTTTTTTAGGGTTGCGTTGTGCCAAGCAAACTTGAGGATGAGATTTGAGGGATTAGAACTAGAGACTAGAAATTTATATCCCTCTTTCACTATATATCTTCCTGAGTTTATTTTTTCCATATCATCCTATCCATGCCACCATTAATAGACATGAACCTTTTCTTAAGAATACCTTCTAATTCCAAACATTCTACAGGAGGAATGGGTAAATGAGAGAAATTCTTCCATTTGAAAACCTTGTCTGCACATGTCTGATAATCGACTACTTTCACCCCCATCATTGTTCCAAAAAGGTTCTAGCCTGCTAGATATTTGTAAAAGTGGATAACTAAGGGAGACCATTCAAAGAGTCTTGCCAGAAAAGAGTCGGTTTCCCGAATTGAGAATCCACAAAAGGTGAGGGAGGATGATACCTCTACTTTTAAAAATGGAATTCCATATTTATGATTTAGTTGGGTGATTACTGATTGTGAAAATTTTGGTCGGGTCATCAGTGTCAAGATATTTGATTCTGATAACCTTAGCTTATAGGATATGTGGGCATTCCTACATTTTCCAAGATAATTTAGAAACTAGACTAAGATTCCTCTCAAAAATACTATGGTAAGCCCCCACTATCTTTAGGTTTGCAAAATTTATCCCAGGAAACCAGTGGTATTTTCTTCTTACCATCCAAATTTCCTCTCCAAATGAAATTCCTCAAGCATTTAAAAAAAAAATTCATCACCCTCAAAGGGGCAAGGATAACTGTCATAATATAATTAGGAATGGAACTTAAGACAAATTTAGCTAATAGAATTCTACTTGCCAGGGATAACCACCTTGCTTTCTAGGAAGCAACTCGTTCTTTAATAATCAACAAGATTTCATCCCAAAATGCTTCCTTTTCCTTCCCTTAGAAAAAGGGAATGCTGAGTTATTTACATGGGGTTAGTGCAACTGAAAACACAAAGATCTGTTAATTAAATTTACACACCATAGGATTAATGTCAAAAAGAAATATTTTAGACTTGACCTCATTTAATTTTTATCCTGAGGCCTCACAGTATTCTTCCAGGGTGAGATTGATGACTCTAGCTTCCTTGATACCGCGCTTTCCAAATAATAGGGAATCATCTGGAAAGAGGGTATGTGATATTACTAGATGTGATTGTTTGATGCAGATTCCTTCCCACAACCCCAAAGATCTTTTGAAGGAGATGAGTCTACTAAGCCCTTCAGCCAAAATAATAAACAAGAAAGTGAAGAGGGAATCCCCCTGCTTGACCCCTTGAGATGAAGAGAAGTAGCCACAAGGAGTTCTATTAATCATGATTGGGAATTTTTTTTCCCATGATACAAGACATGATCCATTTAATCCATTTAATATCAAAACCCATTTTTCCATAACTAGGCGTAAAAATTTCTAGTTGACCCTATCATAGGCTTTGGTCATATCTAATTTAAGGATCACTGCTAGTAGGCCTTCTTCCTTGATGGAATGGAGCACTTCATGTGCAATTAGGTCTACTTCCACGGTGTCATTCCCTGGGATAAAACCACCATGCTATTCTGAGATGATTTTAGGAACCAGTTTACCCAACTAAGATGTCATTGCTTTAGAGAAAATTGTATAAATGGTGTTGCAAAGGTATATAGGATGGAAATATGCAAAGGAAGAAGGGTGCTAACACTTAGGGATAAGGGTAATTGCAGTACTATTGAACTCCTTGAACATACATGCATGTATCCTTGATTCTTCAACTCATTTGAGAATGTCAGGGCCCATGAAACCCAACATTTCTAAAAAAAGAGAGGTGTGAGACCATCTAGTTCTGGTGCCTTTTCTGCATTCATGGAAAAGACCGAGTATCTCACTCCATCCAAGGTAAATGGAGCTAGCAAAGCCTTATTATCCATATCTGAAAAAATATTTTTGTATACAATCAATTATATTAGGAACCTAATGTGGAAAAAAGTTTTCCTCTGCTGAGAGAAGGTTTGTATAAAATCTGACTGCTTCCAACTGAATATCCCTTTCATTGGTAAGAGTGATGCCATTCCCATCTTTGATTTGTAAAATTGAATTTTTATGTGTTTTAACTTTAGTTGTACTATGAAAGAAAGATGTGTTCATGTCACCCTCCCTTAGCCACAGCTCCCTGGATCTTTGTCTCCAGAATATTTCCTCCCTAAGAAACACTTCCTCTAGTTGTTGAGTAATTTCTTTTTTATTCTCATGCACAGCAAGGGTCAACCTATGGTTCAAGAAGAACACATTAATATCATCTAGTTTTCTTTGGATATCAGATTTCTGCTTGAAAATATTTCCAAAGGATAATTTATTCCATTCTTTGATCTTTGTTTTTATGAAAGCCAGTCTCTTAGAGAGTTTAAACATAGATGTTCCTTCCACGAATGGAGCATGATTCCACCATGTTTGCAAAAGAGCCATAAAATTGGGATCTCTAAAACACATCTTCTCTATTTTGAAATATGGTTGGGGTTTGAAGGTCGAAAGATCTATCTGGATTTCTGCCATAACTACAAAGTGATCTGACCCAGTTAAGGAAATAATAGAGGAGGGACAACAACCATGCTCCATCAACCAGAGAGAGTTCACTAGAGACCTATCTAGCCTTGCTCCAAAAAAGTGACCATGAGATTTTACCATTTTAAGGCATAGAATCCATTAACTGATTACCGTCCATGAACTCTCAAAAATATTTTGTAGCTTTTGGGGATGGATTTTCTCCCCCTATTTTGTCTTGGCCACCAAGGGTGGCCTTGAAGTATCCTCCTAATATAACTTTGTGACCATGAAGACCTGTCATAAGCTATGAAAGTGAAATCCAAAGCCTTTGTTTCCGTACCACTAAGGTAGGACCATATATATTGATTAGGGAAAAAGACAAAGAAAAGATTGATACTTCCACAGCTAACCAATTCACATTCTTTGATATTAATGAGACTTGAAATTTATCTCTATTCCAGAGAATAGCCAATCCCCCTGAGGCACCAAGAGAGGAGGATTGTAGAAAGTCCCAGTTTTTCCAAGATGTGAGGAGTTTATTTCCTACTTCTTCTGATAGCTTAGTTTCTTGAAGAAACATCAACTTTGCCCCCCCCCCCTCCCCACACACAAGAATTTGGTCTTTAATGAGACGGGCTTTGTTAGAGATGGGCTTTGTTAGAGGAATTCAAGCCTCTAACATTCCAAGACAGAATCCTCATTCTATTTTCAGAGAGCCGTTCACCATCCTACTTCCAAATATTTGTTTTGTAATCAAAGTCGTGGCTTCTTCTTTACATTTCCTGGGTGTTCTTTGAAAATTTAAAGTTAACTGAGTGCCTATAGAAATATCCTCCTTCAATTTAAACACATTTGACAGACACCCCCTTGGCTTTTTTGAGGAGGGAGTTTTATTGATCTTTGTGGGGTCTAATTCAGTTTGAAAGAATCAACAAGAGACTTCTAATTCTTCTTGAACTCCCTCTTTTGTATCTCCCTCTTCATGACTCTGGAGATCCTAAGCCCATGTTTATAGATCTACTTGTAGAGGGGCTGACCCACTATTAACTCCATCAAGTTTGTCTTCAGCCACATCTAGCAATTGGGATGCTCTACAACCGGCCCAGACTGTCCTAGGTGGCTCTTCTATTCCTCCCCTATTGGAGGGAGATTCTTTTCAGGATGATTAGAACTAAAATCTATTGAGGTCAGACCCTCTATATCTGACCCGTCAATGTTACAACCTACTATTGGTTCATGTGAGTCCTTAACTATGCATACATATTGCTAGTGAGTAGGGGAGGGGTGAGTGTTTACTGAAAGGCCTTCTATCTGGAGTGTCGGGTAATTCTAACGAGATATTTTGAAAAGCCACAAGAACTAGGAGAGGAGGTAGAAGAAATTTACAACCAACTTACAACAGGAGGAGATGTTTTTCAGATTCAGACTTTAACCCAGGGTTTGGGATATGACCATTTTCCAGCCTTGTGCTTTACTCCCCATTTTTGAAACCCTGGTATTTCCATATAGGGAGCATAATAAAGGGTCTGAAGAGTGATCCTTGCACACGTCAACCTCTGGGATTTGTGTCCCTTGGTATTGAATTTTTAAATGCCCTAATTTACCCTGGTATTCATGAATAATATTTTCCTCTTGAATAACTAGGCTTTGAACCCGTGAGCCCCATTTTGAGTTTATCTATAATTCAGAAGGGAATTTTTTTGTTTGATCGATGAGAATGCAAGCCTTGACTACCATATGTGGGTATTCAAAAGGGAGGAGGTTGTGCCTAATAAAAATGCCCCCCTGGTTTACTAGCGCTTCAATAATATTTGGGTCCCTATATTCTAGAGGGAGTAGAGGAAGGGAGATCCAATGCAAAAAGAAATCACATGTGTCTAGGTCTGGTTTGAAATTAAGCATCCAGGTCATTGTAAAAGACCAGATCCCAAACAAAACCACCCTTTCTCCTTGTGGATAGAGTCTCTGTCTTCTATGGAATTAAATAGAACAATAAAGAACTTTGATTCCATATCATAGAGAAATATTTCTTTCAATCCCCCCAAGATTTAAATGCCCAAGACTTAATATCCAAAAAAGGAACAAGAGAGTTTTCCAACTTACCAATCAACGCTATCTGTCAGAGAAGATCAACATGGTGTTGAAGCATATGCTAAGGAAGCGTAACAGAGGTTGACAACTTCCCTCCATTTTTCTGTGGGAAAGGATTTTGAGTTTGTTTCCGTTTCCATTTGTGAACGAGTTTACCCGAATTTGGATTGAAGGGGGCTCTGTACAGAGCAACTGATTGTCCATGCGCCTTGGGCTCGAGGGTTTGACCATTCAGGTTGTGTTTGTGGTTGATCTGTACCGGAGATCCTAGGGGAGTACCTTCACAGATATCAAAGATTGGTTTATTTGTCCAATACCCCATTTGGATGCTTGTTTCCCTTCCTACTCTAGACCAAACTAATATTTCCACTATCCCGCCTAATTTTTTTTTGAAAATGTAACCTTTGCAATCCATTTTCTAAATAGATTGAGAGGGTTCGACGGTTTCCTGCACCGTCTTAGTAGATGTTTCTCCAATTTCATATGACACAAAACACTAAAAATCACCTTTCACCCTAGTAACCCGAAGGTCCTCAGAATGTCTGTGGTCATATGAAATGGCCGGCTGGGGTTTGCCTACCATCATATCTGGTCTCTTCTTATCAGGCTTCACAGTGCTACCTTTGGTCGACAACTCTTCTTTCTTAAAATGAAAACGACGATTAACAAAAATCCGTTTAGCCAGTTGGACCATTGCCTTCCCTTGAAAGATTTTATTAAAAGTATCTAGTGTTTCATGATCTTCTCGGGATTTCCTTGGATGTGGTAAAAAAATTCCAGAAAATGCATGTGCCCAGAATCCAGAAATAGGATGTGCACCATGGGTATCTTTCACCTTTGGACAATAGGTTGATAACAAAATATTTGCGTGATTTCCTTTCCATCTGCAAATTGTCCTTCTCAGTTTTTGACTGATTTTTTCCTTGCAAATTGGTTTTGCCCCGACTGTCCATGTTGCCTCTGCTCCTCGTATTTCCAAATCCCATCCTGCAGCCCATGCTGCCATTTCCAGTTTTGCCTCTGTCATTGCTGTCGCTCTTCCATTGTTGTTACTCTGGTTTAATATTTTTTTAAAGTGTTATAATTTGATTTGATTTTCTTACCTCTCCTTTCATCTCTCTAATATTCAATAATTTAATTCTTCCTAATGCATTATTTTTCAAACTCGCATTTTTTAAATAAAGTCTTTAATATAAATGTTTGTATTTCTGATTTAGACTGTGTGCAATTTTTTATTTGATGATGAAAAATTGCACATAGTTTAAATCAGAAATACAAAAAACTATCATGATGGAGTTTGGACATTATATGACTATAGTTTTTAATTTTTTTAATTTTTGTATAGGTCTCCATTTAGATATGTAACCATTTATTTAAAATAAAAGTGATTAAATGATCATTCAAAAGACACACCATGGACAAAGGAATAAAGTTGAAAACAAAGGTAGGTGTAAACCTGCTAAAATGTTCAACCATATATGTTTAGGGGTTGATATTAAGTGGTTAAAGTAGATTTTTTTTTATGTAATTTAAAAATTAAATTGTCAATCTAACATTTACACTAGAATTAAAACTTTTGATTTTTTGGGTCTTCCACAATATACTGAGTTTAGACCATGCAAATTCTCTTAAATTGGATGTGTGTGTGTGTGTGTGTGTGTGTGTGTGTGTGTGTACTTTTTATCCTCTTCACATTGTAGTTAATACTATAGTTCAGGTTAGGTTTTTCATAAGGGTTGTAGATAGGGCTTATGATGAGGATTATGGTTAGGGTAATGGTTTACATTATGGTTAGTATTATCAAAATTAGGATTAGCATTACAGTTAGGAATATGAATCTAGATGTGGCTATTTCAAATTTCAATAAAAAGTTCCATGTAGACGTGGAGGGTAAATTTTGCCACTGTATGAATGATGCAAGATAAGAGCTAGTCCTAACTTTTTCTAAACCTTTCTATGGAATGCAAGACTTATATAGAAAACTCATTGGAAATGAATTTTAGTATCGATGTTGTCATGGATAAACATCTCTTTCATTCATATTTTTTTTACTATGTTGCAGAAGTTTCCTAACATGGAAAGATCTCATCAATGCATGGAGAATATTAAAGTCCAGTTGTACCCAAAAAATTGTTTATGATCCCACTAGTATCCTATAATGGAAAGCATAAGATGTGAATAATCTATTTTTATTAGTTAAAAGTAAGAAACCTTTCATTATGGACATTTAAACCCTATGAATGCTATGTACGTAGGAAATACCCTCAACCTTATGTACCCTAAATCTTGTAGCCTAAACCCTATGTAGAGAGGGGGGTATGGAGAGATAGAGAGGTGATGATAGAGAAAAAGAGGATGAGAGAGGAAAGAGGAGGGTTCTAGAGAGAGAGAGAGAGAGAGAGAGAGGCAAATCAAGAGGCAAGAATCCTAGAGGGAAAGAGAGATATGAGAGGCCTACATGGGGAAAGAGAGAGGTAAGATATCCCTCCCTCCTTAACCCCATATTTTTCTTCTTCCCCCACTTTCTCTTATTATATCTCCATCTTTTCTCTCTCTTTGTTTTCCAAGTTATCACCTCCTCCTCCCAGCTTCTCTTTACCCTGTCTAAGTTTCTCTCTCCCTCCCTCTCCACCTCTCTACCTCTTCATCCATGTCTCATTACCTAACTCTCTATATCCCCGCCTATTTATCTCACCTCTCTCTAACTATTTGTGCCTCTCACATCTCTCCTGTCTACATATCTCACCCACTCCCTCTTATCCATTTCCCTTTATGAACTCTCTTCATTTATTTAATACTAAATACATTTTATTTTGGTGGTGCCACATAATTCTTTGAGTCTATAAAATATTTTAACATAAGTGTATTTGAAAACCTAAAAAAAGTATTAAAAGATTACTTGCCAGAAAGCTAGAATATCATTTTTCAAATTATTAAATAGGTTTACGATATAATGCATGCTCAAGCATTATTCTTTTGGCCAAAAAAATTGTTTTAGAAATCTTAATGGTTCACTTAATATATAGAGAGACACTTATTATTTCAAGTTTAAATATTTAATTAAAAACCTTTCTTCCTATCAAACTAGCTTAACTTACTATTTTAAGTGTGAAACTCTCAATTAAAAAAATCTTATATATAATTGAAAATGAATTCATTTCCTCTTTACTTTTCACGTATAAAAAGATACATAAATCCCTTAGTATGGAGATATAATAAATCTAAACGTATAAGAAATAGATAAAATATATATTTTTCTTTCAACTACATACACATATATATTAATTTTTTAGATTTTCATTTATGTTTGTGAGATAAATTAGTTGAAATAAGTTGAATTTAAAGTTCATGGTTATCCAGATTTCAGAAATCTTAGTAATTGAAATATGATACTTAATTTTCTTCAAATCTTAGATTTGCCAAAATATATAAATCTAATTCATTTTATATTGAACCGAATATTGATGCAAATATAATCTTTACTCTCTAATAAGATAAATCTTATACAAAAACAACAAATTTAAATTCGAAATAGAACATGATGCACAAAACATCGATGTAGTTACGATACATAAAATAGTTCATATGGATTTTTAATATAATGTGAATAAACATATATTGTTTAAACATTACAAGAAATAGTTAATTCAAAATTTATACTAATGATCATAGGATCTGTTATAACAATGTTCATATTGTTATTATTATTTTGAATCAAATAAAATAGAAAGAATAAGAAAACAATCGATATGTTTTCCACATTATTTTAAACTTTCTTAATAAAAAGAACATTATTTTGAGCATAGGGAATGTAATAAAATCAGTCTAATATTCATTAAAAGCTTAACAATTAACAAACAAAATATAAAATGCAACTTCAAAAAAATATAGGTCACATAAAGAATCCACTCCAACTTAATAGCTAACTAAAAAAATATAAAATGAACTTCAAAAAAATGTAGTACACATGAAAAATTGGACACCTTGACCCTGACATTCATATTCAATCTGTCTTCATCATGTGAACAAGTTTTGCAATAGCCAGAGTAGATTGATGCCAATGTCATCAAAACTACATTTAGAAGACTACTTAACTCCCCAACTCCCTTGCACAAAAATAAAAGTTTACTTATGATTTAGACTCCTCAATGTTGTGAAAATGTCCAGTATCCAATTTCCCCATGACGTTAGATCTATAAAACATATAGATGAACAAGAATATAGATTCAGATCTAGTAAAACAAAGGAGGGCATTGCTATTGAGAGAAAGTAATGATAGGACTGAGGAGGATCAGATTCTCTGCTCGAGGTGCAGTCATCCTCCCGCTTTGAAGGTAAGAACTCTAGAATTGAGATTTGCGGGCGAACAATACCCAGTCATCCTCGAGTGACGACTCGAAATACAGTTCACCTTTTGGCATTCCAGTTCTTGACATTTTTTACCAGTATTGATGGTTATCCATGGAGATGCATTCATGGATGAGGGAAGAACGAGTAGAGATAAGACCCTCTAGGGGATATTGAACGGTCGAGAGAAATGGGGTCTACCCATTCTTTCAAATGCTCCTCCTAATCCCACAAATTATTGATCCATATGCTCCCGGCTTCTCTACTTTGTATCTCTGCAACCTCTCTCTCACACTACATTCCCCTACCTTAAATGACAATTCCTTTTCTTATGATCAATGACAACATAAGTTGGTATAAGGGAGAGGGCCCAATAGTTGATCCGGGTCAAATAGTTGATCACTCATTTGTGAATATATTTTCCACTCTTACTACATATTTTCACTATATATTGTAAATAAAAAAAATAGAAATGTAAATAAAAAAAAATAGAAATGTTGATAAAAATGGACCAATACTTGAACACATGAGAACCTATAAATGTTATATTAAAAACACATAAATAAACTGAAATAAATAACTTTTTTGTCTCCAATAAAATATCAAAGCTATCTATTATATATGTGTGTCACTTAGATAATAACATGTTCACTTAATTAAAAAAGATGCTCACTTAAACAAGTATTGTTATCTTAGTGTACGGGTGCAAGCACAAAGTTGAGTGCCGATTCCGCGGAAGTCCGCGGCCAAAACAAATTGGCAACCAGAAACGGGCACCCATTTTTTAAAAAATGGGTGCCTGTTATGGTTCGGGTGCCCGAGCTATGAATATAAAATGGGTGCCCATTTTCAAAACGGGCACCCGTTTTTAAAAAATGAGTGCCCATTTTTAAAAAAATAGGTGCCCGTTTTTTAAAAGTATTTAAAATTTGTTTTAAACCGTTTTGCAAATCATTTTCACAATTTGCAAAACGGGATCACGTTTTTATCTGAACGGGTACCCATTTTTTAGAGCTACCACCGACCCCCCTGTTGTCGTTTTTCCTACTATAGGTACGTATTATTGTTTTTTATTTGTTTTTTATTATTTTTTTTATTAAAAATCTTTTTTATTATTGTTTTTAATTAGTTTAATGTTAAAAATTGTATATTGTCTTTAATGTTTATATTTTTTGAGAGCTACCACCGACTCCCCCGCTACCATTTTTCCAGGTACGTATTATTGTTTTTATTTTTATTTTATTATTTTTTTTATTAAAAATATTTTTTATTATTGTTTTTAATTAGTTTAATGTTAAAAATTGTATATTGTGTTTAATGTTTATAGTTTTTTTAAATATAATTAAAATAAATTGTTATATATT
>MU223511.1:484035-511044 GCA_018584345.1 Thuja plicata
GACTTATGTTTGAATTTGTCTCTGGTGAAGGCTACAAGCCAAAGTCTAGTTTGTGAAGCACCTAAGTGTTGTGGGTTGCTTGTGAGTGAAAGAACCATTGTAACTTCAGAGTTAGGACCTAAATAGGGCATGATAGTGATTGTAGGCCACCCCTGGTCTTTGTATCCATTTTATGGGGTTTGAGTACTTATCTTCCTAAGGAGACCTCTTGGTGCATTCTTGTTTCTTGGTGCTTGGGACTTTGACAAGCCTAGTGATTAGGTTATATTGTCTTGTAGGGTTGAGATAACCTTCTCCAAGTCCTTTTACCATACCTGTGATAGGTATCTAGCACCTGCCCCCCTCACTTTGGGTGTTGAAGGATTCAAACTCCACCATTGGCTCATTGTTGAAGTCTTCCGCATTGCCACTGCTGCATCATTTTTGGTTAAGCGGGAACCTCCCCTTTGGGCATTTAATAACTAGTGTTTTGCTATTGTAGTTTTGTTTGCATCAGCATTTGGCTTAAATTTAACAAGAGATTGGGCAGGAGAGAAAGAAGAAAAGGTCTGCTCTTGGATTTGGAAAGCCAAAGTGTCAATTCCTCTATTCACAGCTATTAATACCTCACCATTTCTTTTAAGAATTGATTCGGTTCACTAGTCATAATGTCTGATACACTCGTGGATAAGTTCAGGACATACCACTACAGGAGGGAAGCAAGTAGCTACACACAACCCACTACTTAAAATTTCCATAGAATTACCATTCTCCTCGACAGACGTAGTAAGTCTATCATCTATTCCCTCAACATCATATCCCTCTAAATCTATGTCTATTACAATAGGATTTTCGCACACCAAACTAGACACACTCCCAAAGAAATGAAATGTTGACTTCATTCTTGTCAGAACAGACTACGAATTGCTACAGAAACTCCCGTAAAATTCACAAGCTCTTAAATTTAAACACTAGAGGAGTGACAACCTAACTTACCTTAATCTTTGAGGAAAATTCTACAACCGGAGCTCCAAAAACCCTTACCTCCACTCTTTGCGCATACAAACAGCGACAATTTTTCAAAATAATGAACGCTAAGAAGGGTTTTAAAAAGAAACACCACGAATGTGAAATTAATTGCCCATAATTAGGGCAATAAAAGCTCGAAGCATGAAGTGACCATTCACACACACAATCATTTACTACCACTTGCGCAAACTTTTATGCCGCATGAATTCCTCATTAATTCGACAGCTTAGACAAGACTTAACCACCACCAAAACCTTTCTTCATTTAAAGCTTTTTATGAGTGGTATCCACAACTAAAAATATGGCGGTTGTCATTTTCTTATGCTACATGTTAGTTTTAAACCCTTTGACCACTCTTGAACACTCTTGAACCGAGTTCAAGGCTGTTCATATGTGTTCATCATGGTTCAAGCTTGTTCCTTTATATCCCACCTTCATTCCCAAACAAGAAGTCACATGCTTAACCATAAATTTCTATCTTTGATTAACCAAAAGTTCTGGAGCTTGCAATCATGAAACACCTCTTTTAGCGAAAACGCTATTCACCTACTACCACTTCATAAAAATATGAACAAGCTTGAACACTCTTGAACACTCTTGAACCGAGTTCAAGGATATTCAAGGTTGTTCAAAAGACATGTTAGCAAAAGATTTTTCTTTTTTTACAAGCATAGGTGAAACACAGCAGAGATCCTTTCACTGGGGTTTTAAACATGAGAGCTTAGGGAGCTTTGAGATCCACAAAAATAACAAGGCAACTCTAAAATTGAACAAAAGGACAATGATTAAGATTTGGACTAACACTGACTTTGACTGGGGACTGGCTTTTCCTCAAAAGCCAGAGAACTCAACTACTTTGGTTTTGCAAACTGCTGCAAAAGGGCTAAGAAAAAATCAGAAGAAAGGAAAGAACACACCAAACAGAAGCAAACTAAGACTAATATATACAACAGGACCCAGACTAAAGCTTCAACTATTTGAGATCTTGCCCATTATAGAAAAATGGTAAGATCATTCCATCTGGATATGCCAACCTAAAATCATTGGTTCCCAACTCTTCAGTGATAACAAAGCGGCCTTTCCAGAGTGATTCAAATTTACTGTGAGCACCTTTTGATGCATTTCTTTTGTCCCACAGTAAAACTTCATCTCCCTTCAGAAAACTTCTGGGTCTTGCTTTCCTATCAAAAATGCTTTTCACTCTAGCCTGATGCTTAGTAATTTTATCTACCAGGGTTTCTCTTTCTTCTTCTAGCTTATGCAAGTACATGATCCTCTTCTCCAAGGAGTCTTTAAAAGTTTGATCTTCAATGGCCATTTGCAGCTTAGCTGCTGAGAGTTCCAAAGGAACTAATACTTGTCCACATATTCCATATAGCAATTCAAAGGGTTCCATACAGAAAAGGGAAAGCTCCTACGAAGAGAAGTAAGTGGCATTATCTACTACAACCTTTTGGGGTACTCCAAAATGCACAAAGATATTATCTTTTGAGAAATCACATACTACCTGAGAATTAGCATTTTTGGTTGGAATGGCCTTGACCCACTTAGTGAAGTAGTTAGTCGTTGTTAGGATATAAGTGTGACCTACACTAGACTGGGGACTGACAGGGCCGATAAAATACATTCCCCATTGTTTGAACGGTTCACTCACCACAACTGGTCTTAAAGGCAAGGCAGCTAATTGAGGCCTTCCAGAGAACAATTGACATTTTTCACAATTCCTGACGAACACATAAGCATCCTTGAACATACCTGGCCAATAGAAACAATTTCAAAGAATTTTAAATGTCATTATAGTAGATGAGAAATGGCCTTCATAGGCCTCTTCATGAAAGGTTTTAAGCAACTGCAATTGCTAACTTCCACACATCTTACAAATGTACCATCCAAACCTCTCTTATACAACACACCTTGCCATATAACATATTTTGCAGCTTGCAATCTCAGTGTCCATCTCTCTTTAGGTGACATTCTTTGTGGACATTCTCCATAAGTCAGGAAATAAGCAATGTCACAGAACCAGGAATATGTTAAACTGACCAATAGAACTTGGGATATTTCACATTCTGGACTTTTAGGATGACTAACATTCTTTACAATGAATTTACACAGACCCCTACCCCTAACTAATTTAGTGGATTTTATTATCAAGTCATATTCCTGAATCTTTGTCACATATGCTGCTCTCTTGTTCATGGCTATTTCTTGTTGGGTGAGAAGTGCTTTCACTGCTGAATAAAGGAACAAACACTATAGAATGAGAATGAAGGATATAGAATCTGAACTGCTTAACTGATTTCACCACAGCAAAGGCTTGCATCTCAATCGAACAATACTTTAGTTCATGTTTCTTCAACGGCATACTCATGAAAGAAATGGGAGCTTCATTTCCTGAAACATCCTTCTGAGTTAGAATTCCAGACAGTGTGTGATCAGAAGCATAACAATAAATGATGAAATATTTTTTGTATTCCAGGTAAACTAGAGATGGGGCATTTGCTACAGCTGTCTTAATTGTCCCAAAATCCTTTCTACCTTATTCTGTCCATTTAAAGGGATGTTTTTCACTCATCATTCCCACTATGTGCCTTGTTAACTCAAAAAAATCTGGGACAAAGGCTCTTAAGAAATTAATCCAACCAAAAAAAGATTTGACTCCTATTCTAGTTGAAGTTAGACTAATCTGTTGAATAGCCTTTACTCTTTTGGGATCGATCCTATTCCCTTCTTTGGATACAATATGTCCCAATAATTTTCCCTCAGTCACACAAAAAACTGACTATTTAGCATTAAGAGATATGCCATGATCTCTACACCTCTGTAGGACTAATTTGAGGCCTCAGACATGATGTTTTCTTCTTTTGGAATACACAATTAAATCATCAAGATAAATTACTATAATTCTATTTTTCAAATCGGTAAAAGAAGAATCCATTACCCTTTGGAAAGTTGCCCCTGCATTAATTAGGCCAAATGGCATTCCATTATAAGCAAAAGCTCCCCATGGCGTGGTAAAAGTAGTCTTCTATTTATCTTCATCGGACACACTCACCTGATTATACCCAGAAAATCCATCAAGCAAAGACATCATTTCTGATCCGACACTTGCCTGCAACACATGTTCCATTTTGGGCAGGGTATAATTATCTTTTAGACTGACCTGATTTAGTTTGCGGAAATCCACACAGATTCTTATTTCGCCATTCTTTTTCCTGTCGGGGACAATATTTGCAATCCAGGTTGAGTGGTGAATAGGGTAAATAATTCTGGCTTTTAGCATCTTGTCAACTTCCTTTAGAATCACTTCAGAAACTTTAGGATTATAACTAAGAAGTTTTTGTCTGAAAGGTTTTTACTCAGGTTTGAGGGGAATATGATGACTAAATTTCCCTTTGCAAAATTCCTTAAGGTCACTATAATCCCAAGCAAAAACATCAGTGTAGGCTGTTAACAGGATTTGAAGATTTTTCTTTTCTTGAACAGACAAAGTCTTACCTATAGATATCCATCTGGGATCGGCTGCAATGCCAAAAAACCCATCAAACAAAGACATCATTTCTGATCCGACAATTGCCTGCAACACATGTTCCATTTTGGGCAAGGCATAATTATCTTTTAGACTGGCCTGATTTAGGTTGTGGAAATCCACACAGATTCTTATTTCGCCATTCTTTTTCCTGTCGGGGACAATATTTGCAATCCAGGTTGAGTGGTGAATAGGATAAATAATTTCGGCTTTTAGCATCTTGTCAACTTCCTTTAGAATCACTTCAGAAACTTTAGGATTATAACTAATAAGTTTTTGTCTGAAAGGTTTTGATTCAGGTTTGAGGGGAATATGATGACTAAATTTCCCTTTGTGAAAGTCCTTAAGGTCACTATAATCCCAAGCAAAAACATCAGTGTAGGCTATTAACAGGATTTGAAGATTTTTCTTTTCTTGAACAGACAAAGTCTTACCTATCGATATCCATCTGGGATCGACTGCAATGCCAATCTTCACTTTGTCATATTCCTTTTGCAGATCTGACTGAGAATTTTTCCTTGAAATGAAACTATCATCTTTTTGAGAAAACAAGTTCTCTAAGGAAACCAAGCTTTTGGGAATTTTGTTGCTCTTCAACTGGACAACTTCTTCTTCCGGTAAGAAATCAAGATTAGACATTTCACTGTCTTCATTCGTTCCTTCAAAATACATGGATGAGAAAACTTCTACGCATGCCATAAAATCTTTAATCCGGGTATCATCTTCAAAAACTTGCAGGTGCTCAATGTTATCTGGGATAGTTGGTCTATATATCATCTCAACCCTATATGTTCCTATTTTGAAATCTGGGTGAGGAAGAAGCAGAGATGCTAATACAGCTAGGGAATCAGCCCTTGTATTGAGACTCCTAGGAATGGCTTCTATGGAAAAAGTTTCAAAAGAATCCACTTCGTCCCACACTAAATTTTTGTAATGTTTTAGACGCTCATTTTTTATTGTAAATTGATCCTTTACTTGTTTAACAATAAGCTCGGCATCACCTTTCACAACAAGTGCCTTTATTCCAAATGTCTTTTCCTCTCGCAACCCTAATAATAGAGCCTCCTATTCGATGATATTATTGGTATTTTTAAAATCCAGTTTGTAATAGAAAGGGATATATTGATCATCGAGCCCTTTAAAGACTACACCAGCTCCAGACGCTGTAGTAGCACAACTACCATCAAACTCCATCACCCAAATTTTCTCATTTTCACTAAAGTGTTCACAGATAGGAGGGGCTTCATCTGAGAAAATCATGTAATTACCAAACTCACAATCTTCAAATAGAAATTGTGCCTTAGGATCATCAAATGGAATTATAGTGTATTTTTTCTTGGCTTCAAGTTCCAGTTTGACCTTTTTCTTCCCAATAGGGATAATGGCTTCTGACCAATCCATCTTTATTTCCCCACCCATGTCTCTGCAGAAAGTTCTACTCAAGAGCATACCATAACTTGCAGGTATATCTGCTACTAAAATGGTTAACTTGAGTCTCTTATCAGGATGGGCGGCTAAAACAGCTTGAGCATCTTTAACATGACCTATTAAGGGTACATGTTTCCCATCCATAGAATAGCATCTCCCAAAAATTTTGGTCATGGTTAAACCTAAAGCTTTCGCTATGGATGAAGGCATAACATTGTAAGAGGCACCTCAGTCTATGATGCAATTACTCAATTTAAGACTGTTAAGGAGTAGAGAAATATAGAAGGGATCAGGCTTCCTAGTTTCATCAAACTCACATTTCAGTTCTAGGGTAGGAGTGACAGTAGTGTCACTCTGATTCATAACAAACGGTGAAACAACTGCAGGAATATCAACTAGATCATCAATTTGATCAATGATACATTGGTTAGATTTTGATGAGCTATGAAAGTCACCCTTAACATACTTAACCAACTTATCTAGTTCTATGGGATTTAATCTCAGGTATTCTGCAGGGGAGATTTGGATAGCAAAAGACGTGCAAAATTCTACAATATCAAAAGAGGGCTTGCTAAAATCTTTTTGCACAACCTTAAAATCAGGGGTCCAGGGACTAGGAGAAGAAGAATTACTTACAGGATCCCGAGTCTTATGGAAAGGATTAGCTGATTTTGAAGCATTCTTCAAAAACTTTTGATTTTGAGTAAGCATAGCACAAGCGGGATCCCCAAGGGTGACCAGAATATCACCTCTTTTTGAGTCAGATTCGTATTCTAAAAAGTATGAGCCAGAGTCACCAGGTCTATCTTGGGGAAGTTCTTGTATAGTACATTCTCCTAACATATCTTTGGTAGCTTCCATTTGTGCATGTCTTTTCATATCAGGGAAAGAATTATCGTCATGATCTATTGTCAGGTGGAAAGAACACATGGTAGCTTCTTTTGGTGAAGCTTTGAGGGAAAATCTTGGTTGAGTAGAAGGCAGTAGAGGATTTTTATTATTCCATTTATTTTGCTTCTTTCTGCTGATATCTTGATAAGGGGAAGGAAATGAAGATCCTTGTTTCGGTAACTGCCTTTTCAAGGTGATTACATAATTCATGAGTCTTTGAACAATTAGATCTGTAGGAGCTGAAGTAGAAGGTTGAGAGTGAGGAGTCTACACATCTTTTCTCCATTTTCCTTCTATAATGAGATCATCTTCTAACTCAGTGGCGTATTCTTGGGAAACAACTAAATCAACTGGCCTACTTCTTCTTAGGTGAAAACCTATGTCCGGGGGCATAGAGTTTACAAAGAAACATTGTTGGTTTTCAAGGGTCATTCTTTTTTCAGCAAAAATTCTATGGATAACTTTGTTATATCTTGCCACATAATCTCTCATTGGCTCATGAAACTCTTTCTTCATTTGTGTTAATTGTGCTAACAGGGAATGTTCATCATCAGCCCCTTTAAAACATCCTTCAAACACTGTCTTCATGGTTTGCCAATTTGTAATCGACCCAGCTAGAAAATGACCAAACCATTCCACAGCTCCTTCTAAAAGGGATTGAGCAAATATTCTGACTGCTATATCTTCATGTTGCACTACTAGAATGGTAGTAGCTACATTGAATGCATTCAAATGCTCATCTACTGATACTTTGCCATCTCCGGAAAATTTAGGTAAGACTTCTTTAATACCTTTAGGGAGAGGATGATGAGCTAATAAATTTAAAGGACCAACTACTGCACCCCATGGCTGAGCCATAAGCATACTTGGAAAGATCGTTACTAGAGGTGGTGCTTGAATACCAGACAAGGTTAAAGCTTGCCAGACACTAGAGGATCGGGAAGAATTAGGAGCAGTTTTAGGAGGGGAAGAAGGTCTACTCTTGGCTTTTGGTCTTAAAATGGAAGAGGTCAAAAAATGAAGATTTTACAAACTCTCATAGAAAGTATCAAAAATACCCTCCTTCCTCTGAGACCTGGTGTAAGGTCGAGACTCTAGTATTATTTTCTCTTATTTACTGTGAGAAATTTTGTCAATGATTTGTGCCTCTTGGGAAATTAGGAGCCCTCTAAACCACTCTCATATATCCTCTTCTTCTTCTAAAACTAGGAGAAATTGTTGATACTGGTGATAGCTGGTCTTTAAATTCCAAGCAACATTGTTCAAATCAGAAATTATGTCCTCTTGGGTATTTTGGAAGTTAAGGTCTGGTTGAATAACAGGAGGTTGCTCCTCAAAGTTTGGTATTATCACAACTGGTAGGACCACATCTTGTGCATAAAAGAAAGCATTTAAACATAGGTCTACACTGTAAGCGCTCCCTAGTAGAGTCGCCAAAAATTTTTTAGTGAACAGATTTGTCTTTTTACAAAAATTCTTTTAAGTTAACTCTATCACCCCTAAAAGACAAACTATTTCTAACATTTGGGTAAGTATCTTTTATGGTCACTTCCCTCTGAATTTTATAATAGGTACAGCTCCCTAATATGATATTCAATGAAATGAAATAACGATTCAATTGGTTAGCTTTTAACCAGAAAGCTTATAAAGGCTACAATATCATTCTTTGATGATATGCTTCTAAACAAATATGAAGGAAATATAACCGAATAATGAATAAGAAGGAAACACAGTCACTTCTGCAATGAAATTTCTTGAAAACATAAATGACTTCTTGACCACAGATAATAGGAAGTAGATAAAATCCAAAATTTAGATATCATGAAACATCAAACAAATATATAAAACAGGCCAAACAATATGTCAACACAGGACACCTTGCTCTGGTTTATAAACAACACAGATTCAATAACCTTCCTATCATATATTTCAGAAATTACTACAAAGATAATTGTCTGAAATCTATTCTGTTCATAACATTTAACATTCTGAACTGTAATTATCAAAAACTATATCTATCAGTCAAAAGTTTTTCGAACCCTTAAAAAGTTTGAGCAGCTAGAATAAATAGTAGTAGAGCATCGAGAGGCCTCCTGAAAAGCACGCCCTGTCGGGAAAATAGTTAAGTAACTAAACCACGAGAAAGAGGACACACATCCTATAAGTTTTTCATGTTAATTCAGTAAAAAGAAAACTAGATAGCCAAATCAGGCTCCTTATCAATGGCACAATCCTCGCTTCCCACTGGACTTCCTTCTTCATCGGTAACTGATTCAGTTGGCTTCCATTCTTTGTATGCTTGAACCAATTATTTCACGAGCGACAGATGTGGGATCTTGGAATTTACTATTCAGGCCATAGAGGCATCTTTGTTCCACCTCAGCTTCTTCACCTTCTTAGTGACATTGGATAACTGATCGACACACAGATAAAGCATAGATTCAATCCTTGCTATCTGAGTTAAATCAGAGGCTTTCAAATGAATCATTTCTTTGATAGTCTTAATTTTTGAGTGGAAAGCATCTAGAGTGCCCTTTAGTTCTTGCTCACCAAAGATGGAGGGGTAGGTATAAGTGAAATTAATCACTTTCAACTCAGTCAGGGCAGCTTTTTGGATCTGTTTAGCTTCAGTTTCATATTCCTTATTTTTTGTAATAGCACTTCTTATCAGAGCAGTGCACCAACTGACATTTTTCTTGAGGATGAAGAAAAGAGACTCTTCGGCACCTTTTAGTGACTTTTCTACACAAAATTTGTTAAAATCGTGCCTCTCTATTTCCATAAATTTGGTGATTGCTAACACCCATTTTTCCTCATCTGTATTCCATACTTGGCACTCAGCTTGCAAGTCTCCTATCACTGCCTCAGTGTCATGAAGAACTGAATGTGAATCTTTAATGTATTGCCTACCATTATTGAGCACTTGAGACATCCATTCATCAATTGAAAAAACCAAAGTTTTCCCCCTTTGAACTTGATTCAGCAACGTCTTAATTTATTTAGAATTTGGATCAAACACTTGAGATGATTGCAACAACGGGGTAGCATATAAGTTGCAGATTGTATTAATAAACTGGGAAAGTGAAACAATGGTCTGTTTCAATTCCTTTTTCTCTTCACTATCTTGCACCGATGTAATAAGCATTTGTTGGGCTGTTTCCTTGAAAAGGTGGTTCTTTCCAGCTCTGTCCATTGTTCCTAACTCAATTTTGGTTACCTCAAAATCCTCAACTGCGACATCTTTCTTTTCTTCCTTTGGTCTGTAAGTAGCTACCTCAGCTGTCCACTTCTTGGTTTTAGCATTAGCAAGCACGCCTATTGTACTCTTCACTTTCTTGGCCTTAGGAGTCTTTTGAGCATATTTACTAACAATATCCTACACTGGAATTGATCCTGGAATTAGACTCCGCTTCCTATTAACTGAAGAAGTTAACCATTTTGGCGTATCATTAGTTGTTACTGGTTGAGGGCCAACTTTAGCAGGGTTGTCCATTAAATCTAGGGTTACAACATCGAGATCAAAGATATATTTCCTGATTTGGTCATCATCCCCAATTTGATAGTTCAAATCTCCAAACTTGTCATCCTCTAGATTAATTGTCTCTGTCTTCTCCTAAGTCATCTTTACTTTCCTTTGTGATCGGGATCTTGACCTGGTAATGCGTTGAGGAGAGGCCATAATGGAAATCTCTGCAACAGACTTCTTCTTAGAATCTTTCTTCTGCTTCTTATTAGAGGAACCTACATTACAAAATGGGTTAGGCATATTAGAAACAAAAGGGGAGGAAAATAAAATTGAAGAATTAACTCCAATCGTTTTAGGACTAGACTGATGTCTTTTTGTTTGCAGCCATTTTTTAGTTAATTTGAGAACATGTTGTGTTCTTCATTTAATGTCATATTCCTCCTCTTTCAACCAATCAACATTTATCTCTTCAGTGTCCAGAAGTCTTTCAAAATTGGGTTCAATCAAATCAGAACCATCATCCGTTACCCCCTCTATACTGAACTGTATTCTCATGGACAGAATTTGGGAAATGCAAAGTCTGCTATGGCTTCTCATCATGACTTGGGATGCATTTGCACAATCATCCAAGAAATCTTCTAAATGGGGAACTGGAAACATGTGAGATCTAAGACCTAGGCCCGCTAGAAAACTTTTATTATCGAAGCCTGTTTGCTCTGTGTAGTACTTAAAATCAAAATGACCAAGGTTACTTCCAATACTCATCGCATCTTCAATGGTTAGGCATGAAAGCTTTCCTATCTGCAGCGGGAAGATTTTCTCACCTCGTTCCCCAGGAAGGAAACGTTTGAGCACAATGGTGAGATATCTAAAGACTTCAGCAAGGATGAAACAATCAAATGCATATCTAGGCAATTTTGTAGGGGAATCCTCAAAACCACCAATTCTTATATAATAGAAGCTAGGGAACAAAATATTAAAACTCAAAAATCTAGTCACAAACTACTGAGCTTCTAAACTCATCCTCCTTGTTGAATCTCCAGACATCTCGGAACAAAGCTTACCCATAAAGGTATCATGAACCCTCCTGTAATTCTGAATCACATTGTCTTTGCAAAGTATAGGAAAATATTCAAAAACACACATGCCATCAATCCAAGGCTCGTGAATCATACCATCCCATATCCTACTACATGCTACACAATACATTAGATAAGAAGAGATATAAAATCTATACCCAGTAAGCTTGGAACTATTCAGTTGTTCTCTCATAGATTCTGCAATTAATTCAGCCCAATCCAACTTGTGTTTTTCCTCTAGAATAATTTCTACATAACAGAATAACTAGTCAGAAAATAAGGAAGCCTCAGGTGACCCTCTGACTCTATGTAACATTACCATAATATCACTAATGTATGGACACACATGATTTCTGCTTAGCTTTTTGGGTAAGCAGGAACCTCCCCTTTGGGCATTTAATAACTAGTGTTTTGCTATTGCAATTCGGTTTGTGTCAGCATTTGGCTTAAATTTAACAAGAGATTGGGCAGGAGAGAAAGTAGAAAAGGTCTGCTGTTAAATTTGGAAAGCAGAACCAACCATTCCTCTATTCGCAGCCATTAATACCTTACCATTTCTTTTAAGAATTGATTCAGTTCGCTGGTCATAATGTCTGATACACTCATGGATAAGTTCAGGACATACCACTATAGGAGGGAAGCAAGTAGCTACACACAACCCACTACTTAAAATTTCCATAGAAGGAACATTCTCCTCGATAGACATAGTAAGTCTATCAGCTATTCCCTCAATATCATATCCCTCTAAATCTGTGTCTGTTACAATAGGATTTTCACACACCAAACTAGACACACTCCCAAAGAAATGAAATGTTGACTTCATTCTTGTAAGAATAGACTACGAATTGCTACAAAAACTCCCGTAAAATTCACAAGCTCTTAAATTTAAACACTAGAGAAGTGACAGCCCGACTTACCTTAATCTCTAAGGAAAATTCTGCAATGGGAGCTCCAAAAACCCTTACCTCCACTCTTTGCACATACAGACAGTGACAGTTTTTCAAAATAATGAACGCTAAGAAGGGTTTTAAAAAGAAACACCACGAATATGAAATTAATTGCCCATAATTAAGGAAATAAAAGATTGAAGCATGAAGTGACCTTTCACACATGCAATCATTTACTGCCACTTGTGCAAACTTTTATGCCACATGAATTCCTCTTTAATTAGACAGGTTAGACATGACTTAACCGCCGCCAAAACCTTTTTCATTTAAAGATTTTTATGAGTGGGTTCCACAACTGAAAATACGACAGTTGTCCTTGGCTTATGCTACATGTCAGTTTTAAACCCTTTGAACACTCTTGAACCAAGTTCAAGGCTATTTATATGTGTTCATCACTGTTCAAGCTTGTTCCTTTATATCCCGCTTCATTCCCAAACAAGAAGTCACATGCTTAACCATAAATTCCCATCTTTGACTAACCAAAAGTTCTAAAGCTTGCGATCATGAAACACCACTTTTAGTGAAAATGGAATTCACCTGCTACCGCTTCATAAAAATATGAACGAGCTTGAACACTCCTGAACACGCTTGAACCGAGTTCAAGGTTGTTCAAACCTGTTAAGACCTATTCAAAAGACATGTTAGCAAAAGATTTTTCTTTCTTTACAAGCATAGGTGAAACACAGGAGAGATCCTTTCACTAGGGTTTTAAACATGAGGGCTTAGGTAGCTTTGAGATCCACAAAATTACCAAGGCGACTCTAAAATTGAACAAAAGGACAAAAATCAAGATTTGGACTAACACCGACTCTGACTAGGGACTGGATTTTCCTCAAAAGCTAAAGAACTCAACTACTCTGGTTTCACAAACTGCTGAAAAAGGGCTAAGAAAGACTTGAAAGAAAGGAAAGAACACACCAAACAGAAGCAAACTAAGACTAATATATACAATAGGACACAGGGACCCAGACTAAAGCTTCAACAATTTGAGATCTTGCCCATTATAGGAAAATGGTAAGATCGTTCCATCTGGATACACCAACCTAAAAGCATTGGTTCCCAACTCTTCAATGATAACAAAGGGGCCTTTCAAGAGTGATTCAAATTTACTGTGAGCACCTTTCGGTGCCTTTCTTTTGCCCCATAGTAAAACTTCATTTCCCTTTAGAAAACTTCTGGGTCTTTCTTTCCTATCAAAAATTCTTTTCACTCTAGCCTGATGCTCAGTAATTTTATCTACCAAGGTTTCTCTTTCTTCTTCTAGCTTATGCAAGTACATGATCCTCTTCTCCAAGGAGTCTTTAAAATTTTGATCTTCAATGGCCATTTGCAGCTTAGCTGCTGAGAGTTCCAAAGGAACTTATACCTGTGTACCTACTCCATACACCAATTCAAAGGGTGCCATATCGATTGCTCTTTTAAGTGTAATTCTATCAGCCCAAAGGGCTTCAAAAAGTTTCTTATGCCAATTTTTTCCATTATCATCAACTAACTTTTTGATGATCATTATCAAATTTTTATTACTTGACTCGGCCTATCCATTTCCTTGGGAGAAATAATTAGATGAAGGAGTTGGAGAGATATTATGATCAAAACAGAAAAGGGAAAGCTCCTACGAAGAGAAATAAGTGGCATTATCTACTACAACCTTTTGGGGTACTCCAAAATGTACCAAGATATTATCTTTTAAGAAATCACATACTACCTGAGAATTAGCCTTTTTGGTTGGAATGGCCTCGACCCACTTAGTGAAGTAGTCAGTTTCTATTAGGATATAAGTGTGACCTACACTAGACTGGGGACTGACAGGGCCGATAAAATCAATTCCCCATTGTTTGAATAGTTCACTCACCACAACTGGTCTTAAAGGCAAGGCAGCTAATTGAGGCCTTCCAGAGAACAATTGACATTTTCCACAATTCCTGATGAACGCATAAGCATCCTTGAACATACATGGCCAATAGAAACAATTTCAAAGAATTTTAAATGCCGTTACGGTAGATGAGAAATGGCCTCCACAGGCCTCTTCATGAAAGGTTTTGAGCAACTAAAATTGCTAACTTTTATCCAGACATCTTAGAAATGTACCATCCAGACCTCTCTTATACAACACACCTTTCCATATAACATATTTGGAAGCTTGCAATCTCAGTGTCTGTCTCTCTTTAGGTGACAGTTTTTGTGGACATTCTCCATAAGTCAGGAAATAAGCAATGTCACAGAACCAGGAATCTGTTAAATTGACCAACAGAACTTGGGATATTTCACATTCTAGACTTTCAGGATGACTAACATTTTTTGCAATGAGTTTACACAGACCCCTGGGTGATACCACAATAGTGGGTTACACTTTTTCGGAGGAAGAAATTCTTCACAAAATCCATGAGGTGGGAAATTTAGTCGGTTACTTTCGATAGAAAGTACCCGATTATTTTGATCGAAACATTCTTATTTTTGATTGAAACTACCTTTTTTGCCTAGTTTCGATCGAAAGTAACTTAGTTTCTACCGAAACTAAGCTTGTTTTGATCGAAACTAACTAGTCAAGATTTTGGTGGGTTTCAACCCATGCCGACATTAAACTAAGAAATTACTTTTGATAGAAAGTACTTTCTATCAAAACTAATTATTTTCGTTTGAAAGTCTCTGAATAGAGGCCATTTCCAAAGGCTAACAAAAATATGCAGTTTTCATGGCTTCGGGGCTCAAGCACGGGGCTCAAATGGAAGAATAATGAGGTGTCCTTTTGCATTGCACAAGTACTCTAAATGAGCTTTCTAACAAATATATTTTTGACAATTTTTGAATTAATTACGTCTATGTTTATTGGCGTGCATCGAATGTAGGTTTTTTATCAAATATAAACCTCCAAGTTTGATGTTCAATGAAAAATAGTAGAAAAGAGAAAAAAAAATTGAAAAATAGCAATGCCCTCTGGCTTTGAGTCTTCTTTCTATCAAAACAAAAATTTGAATTTCGATAAATACACAACAAGTTATCAGCTACGCAGTCAAGGTATGTCAAAGTTATGGTTGACTCTACTTCAAACGTTCATAAAATATGAAATGATCATAATAATGTCATCAAACCAATTGCATTCCTTTCATATGGATGTTAAAAAACCAAATTCGAAAGAAGCACATTGATATCTATTTTATAAAAAAAGTTATGTTGTACAAAGTCATTGTACCTTTTTGAAAATGACATTTTCAGCAACATAGCAGTTTTAGTGGGAGAAAAACAAAACAATTAAAATCAATTCAAATTTAAAAATATATTTAGAATCTAGACAGAAAATCCTAAAAGACTCTATTTTACTTCATCTTTCGATTTCAAACAATTTAACGACAATATGCATCCGAATGTGAAATTTTTTTCTCAAAATGTAGACTTCAATGTCCGTTTAGGAAAAAAAGTGTAACCCACTATTGTGGTATCACCCCCCTACCACTAACCAATTTAGTGGGTTTTATTATCAATTCATATTCCTGAATCTTTGTCACCCATGCTGCTCTCTTGTTCATGGCTATTTCTCGTTGGGTGAGAAGTGCTTTCACTGATGAATCAGGAACAAACACTACAGAATGAGAATGAAGGATATAGAATATGAACTTCTTAACTGATTTCACCACTGCAAAGGCTTGCTTCTCAATTTGAGAATACTTTAGTTCATGTTTCTTCAACGATGTACTCATGAAAGCAATGGGAGCTTCATTTCCTGAAACATCCTTCTGACGTAGAATTCCAGACAGTGTGTGATCAGAAGCATAACAATAAATGATGAAATCTTTTTTGTAGTCTGGGTAAATCAGAGATGAAGCATTTTCTACAATTATCTTAATTGTCCCAAAATCCTTTCTACCTTCTTCTATCCATTTAAAGGGATGTTTTTCACTCATCATTCCCACTATGTGCCTTGTTAACTTAGAAAAATCTAGGACAAAGGCTCTTAAGAAAATAATCTAATTGAAAAAAGATTTGACTCCTGTTCTGGTTGAAGGTAGACTGATCTATTGAATAGCCTTTACTCTTTCGGTATCGATCCTAATCCATTCTTTGGATACGATATGTCCCAACAATTTTCCCTCAGTCACACAAAAAACTAACTTTTTAGGATTAAGAGATATGCCATGATCTCTACACCTCTGTAGGACTAATTTGAGATCTCAGACATGATGTTTACTTCTTTTGGAATACACAGTTAAATTATCAAGATAAATTACTATAATTCTATTTTTCAAATCGGCAAAAAAAGAATCCATTACCCTTTGGAAAGTTGCCCCTGCATTAATCAGGCCAAAAGGCATTCCATTATAAGAAAAATTTCCCCATGGCATGGTAAAAGCAGTCTTCTCTTTATCTTCATTGGACACACTCACCTGATTATACCTAGAAAACTCATCAAGCAAAGACATCATTTCTGATCTAGCAACCGCCTGCAAAACATGTTCCATTTTGGGCAGGGCATAATTATCTTTTAGACTGGCCTGATTTAGGGTGTGGAAATCCACACAAATTCTTATTTCACCATTCTTTTTCCTAACGGGGACAATATTTGCAATCCAAGTTGAGTAGTGAATAGGATAAATAATTCTGGCTTTTAGCATCTTGTCAACTTCCTTTAGAATCACTTCAGAAACTTTAGGTTTATAACTACGAAGTTTTTCTCTGAAAGGTTTTGATTCAGGTTTGAGGGGAATATGATGACTAAATTTCCCTTTGCGAAAGTCCTTAAGGTCACTATAATCCCAAGAAAAAAGATCAGTGTAGGTTGTTAATAGGATTTGAAGATTTTTCTTTTCTTGAATAGACAAAGTCTTACCTATAGATATCCATCTGGGATCAGCTACAGTGCCAATGTTCACTTTGTCATATTCTTTTTGCACATCTGACTGAGAATTTTTCCTTGAAATCAAACTATCATCTTTTTGAGAAAACAAGTTCTCTAAGGAAACCAAGCCTTTGGGAATTCTGTTGCTCTTCAACTAGAAAAAATCTTCTTCTAGTAAGAATTCAAGATTACACCTTTCACTGTCTTCATTCCTTCATTCAAAATACATGGATGAGAAAACTTCTACGCATGCCATAAAATCTTTAATCTGGGTATCATCTTCAAAAACTTGCAGGTGCTCAATGTTATCTGGGATAGCTGGTCTATATATCATCTCAAATACCTATATGTTCCTATTTTGAAATCTGGGTGAGGAAGAAGTAGAGACGCTAATACAGCTAGGGAATCAGCCCTTGTATTGAGACTCCTAGGAATGGCTTCTATGGAAAAAGCTTCAAAAGAATCCACTTCATCCCACACTAAATTTCTGTAATATTTCATACGCTCATTTTTTACTGTAAATTGACCCTTTACTTGTTTAATAATAAGCTCGGCATCACCTTTCACAACAAGTGCCTTTATTCCCAATGTCTTTGCCTCTCGCAACCCTAATAATAGAGCCTCATATTCGACGGTATTATTGGTATTTTTAAAATCCAGTTTGTAAGAGAAAGGGATATATTGATCATCGAGCCCTTTAAAGACTACACTAGCTCCAAACCCCATAGTAGCACAACTACCATCAAACTCCATCACCCAAATTTGCTCATTTTCACTAAAGTGTTCAGAGATAGGAGGGGCTTCATCTAAGAAAATCATGTAATTACCAAACTCACAATCTTCAAATAGAATTTGTGCCTTAGGATCATAATTACAGTGTATTTGTTCTTGGCTTCAGGTTCTAGTTTGACCTTTTTCTTCCCAGTAGGGTTAATGGCCTCTGACCAATCCATCTTTATTTCCCCACCCATGTCTCTGCAGAAAGTTCTACTCAAGAGCATACCATAACTTGCAGGTATATCTGATACTAAAATGGTTAACTTGAGTCTCTTATCAGGATGGGCGGCTAAAACAACTTGAGCATCTTTAACTTGACCTATTAAGGGTACCTATTTCCCATCCATAGAATAGCATCTCCCAAAAAATTTGGTCATGGTTAAACCTAAAGCTTTGGCTATGGATGAAGGCATAACATTATAAGAGGCACCTGAGTCTATGATGCAATTACTCAATTAAAGATCGTTAAGGAGTAGAGAAATATAGAAGGGATCAGGCTTCCTAGTTTCATCAAACTCACATTTTAGTTTTGGGGTAGGAGTGACAGTAGTGTCACTCTGATTCATAACAAACGGTGAAACAACTATAGGAATATCAACTAGATCATCAATTTGATCAATGGTACATAGGTTAGATGGCGATGAGCTTGAAAAGTTACCTTTAACATACTTAACCAACTTATCTAGTTCTTTGGGATTTAATCTCAGGTATTCTGCAGGGCAGATTTGGATAGCAGAAGACGTGCAAAATTCTACAATATCAAAAGAGGGCTTGCTAGAATCTTTTTGCACAACCTTAACATTAGGAGTACAATGACTAGGAGGAGAATAATTACTTACAGGATCCTGAGTCTTATGGAAAAGGATAATCTGATGTTGAAGCGTTCTTTGAAAACTTTTGATTTCGAGTAAGCATAGCACAAGTGGGATCCCCAAGGGTGACCAGAATATCTCCTCTTTCTGAGTCAGATTCATATTCTTAAAAGTATGACCCATAGTCACCAGGTCTATCTTGGGGAATTTCTTCTATAGTACATTCTCCTTACACATCTTTGGTAGGTTCCATTTGTACATGTCTTTGCATATCAGGGCAAGAATTACCATCATGATCCATTGTCAGGTGGAAAGAACACATCATAGCTTCTTTTGGTGAAGCTTCGAGGGACAATCTTGATTGAGTAGAAGGCAGCAGAGGATTTTTATTATGCCATTTATTGGGTTTCTTTCTGCTGATATCTTGATAAGGGGAAGGAAATGGAGATCCTTGTTTCGGTACTGCCTTTTCAAGGCGATTACATCATTCATGAGTCTTTGAACAACTGGAACTGTAGGAGCTGAAGTAGAAGGTTGAGAGTGAAGAGTCTGTACATCTTTTCTCCATTTCCTGGCTGTAATGAGATCATCTTCTAACTCAGTGGCATGTTCTTCGACAACAGCTAGATTAGCTGGCCTACTTCTTGTTAGGTGAAAACATATGTCCGGGGGCATAGAGTTTACAAACAAACATTGTTGGTTTTCAGGCATCAGTCTTTTGGCAGCATAAATTCTATGGATAACTTTGTTATATCTTGCCACATAATCTCTCATTGGCTCATGAAACTCTTTCTTCATCTATGTTAATTGTGCTAACAGGGAATGTTCATCATCAACCCCTTCAAAACGTCCTTCAAATGCAGTCTTCATAGTTTGCAAATTTGTAATCAACCCAACTTGCAAATGACCAAACCATTCTGTAGCTCCTTCTAAAAGGGATTGAGAAAATAGTCTGACTACTACATCTTCATGTTGCACTGCCAGAATGGTAGTAGCTACATTGAATGCATTCAAATGCTCATCTACTGAGACTTTGCCATCTCCGGAAAATTTTGGTAAGACTTCTTTAATACCTTTAGGGAGAGGATGATGAGCTCCTAAAATTTAAAGGACCAGCTGCTGCACCCCATGGTTGAGCCATAACCGCACTTGGAAAGATGGTTACTAGAGGCGGTGCTTGAATACCAGACAAGGTTAAAGCTTTATAGACACTAGAGGACGGGGAAGAATTGGGAGCAGTTTTAGGAGGGGAAGAAGGTCTACTCTTGGCTTTTGGTCTTAAAATGGAAGAGGTCAAAAAATGAAGATTTTGCAAAATCTCATAGAAAGTATCAAAAATACCCTCCTTCCTCTTAGACCTGGTGTAAGGTCGAGACTCCAGTATTATTTTCTCTTATTTACTCTGAGAAATTCTGTCAATGATTTGTGCCTCTTGGGCGATTAGGAGCCCTCTTAACCACTCTCCTATATCCTCTTCTTCTTCTAAAACTAGGAGAACTTGTTGATACTAGTGATAGTTGGTCTTTAAATTCCAAGCAATAGTGTTCAAATCAAAAATTATGTCCTCTTGGGTATTTTGGAAGTTAAGGTCTAGTTGAATAATAGGAGGTTGCTCCTCCAAGTTTGGTATTATCACAACTGGTAGGACCATATCTTGTGCATAAAACAAAACATTTAAACATAGGTCTACACTGTAAGCGCTCCCCAGTAGAGTCACCAAAAATCTGTTAGTGAATAGATTTGTCTTTTTACAAAAATTCTTTTAAGTTTACTCTATCACCTTTAAAAGACAAACTATTTCTAACAGTTGGGTAAGTATCTTTTATGATCACTTCCCTCTAAATTTTATAACAGGTACAGCTCCCTAATATGATATTCAATGAAATGAAATAACGATTCAATTGGTAAGCTTTTAACCAGAAAGCTTATAAAGGCTGCAATATCATTCTTTTATGATATGCTTCTAAGCAAATATGAAGGAAATATAACCGAATAATGAATAGAAAGGAAACACAGTCACTTCCGCAATGCCATTTCATGAAAACATAAATGACTTCTTGACCATAGATAATAGGAAGCAGATAAAATACAGAATTTAGATATCATGAAACAAGAGACAAATATATAAAACAGGCCAAACAATATGTCGACACATGACACCTTGCTCTGGTTTATAAACAACACTGATTCAATAACCTTCTTGTCATATATTTCAGAAATTACTACACAAATAATTGTCTGAAATCTATTCTGTTCATAACATTTAACAATCTAAACTGTAATTATCAAAAACTATATCTATCAGTCAAAAGTATTTCAAACCGTTAATAAGTTTGAGAAGCTAGAATAAATAGTAGTAGAGCACCAAGACGCCTCCTGAAAAACACGGCCTCTCGGGCAAACAGTTAAGTAACTAAACCACCAGAAAGAGGACACATGTCCTATAAGTTTTGCATGTTAATTCAGTAAAAAGAAAACTAGACAGCTAAATCAGGCTCCTTCTCAATGGCACGATCCTCACTTCCCACTGAAATTCCTTCTTCATCAGTAACTGATTGAGTTGGCTTCCATTCTTTGTATGCTTGAACCAATTCTTTCGCGAGCGACAGATGCGGGATCTTGGAATTTACTATTCGGGCCATAGAGGCATCTTTGTTCCACCTCAGCTTCTTCACCTTCTCAGTGACATTGGATAACTGATCGACACACATATAAATCATAGATTCAATCCTTTCTATCTGAGTTAAATCAGAGGCTTTAGGATGAATCTTTTCTGTGATAGTCTTAATTGTTGAGTCGAAAGCATCTAGAGCGCCCTTTAATTCTTGCTCACCAAAGACGGAGGGGTAGGTATAAGTGAAATTAATCACTTTCAACTCACTCAGGGAAGCTTTTTGGATCTGTTTAGCTTCAGTTTTATATTCCTTATTTTCTGTAATAGCACTTATTATTAGAGAAATGCGCCAACTGATATTTCTCCTGAGGATGAAGAAAAGAGACTCTTCGACACCTTTTAGTGACTTTTCTACACAGAATTTATTAAAGCCGTGCCTCTCTATTTTCATAAATTTGGTCATTGCTGACACCCATTTTTCCTCATCTGTATTTCCTGCCATTACTGAGCACTTGAGACATCCATTCATCAACTAAAGAAACCAAAGTCCGCCCCCTTTGAACTTGATTAAGCAATGTCTTAATTTCTTCAGAATTGGGATCAAACACTTGAGATGGTTGGGACAATGAGGTAGCATCGAAGTTGCAGATTGTATTAATAAACTGGGAAAGTGAAACAATGGTTTGTTTCAATTCCTTTTTCTCTTTGCTATCTTGCACCTATGTAATCAGCATTTGTTGGGCTGTTTCCTTGAAAAGGTGGTTCTTTCTGGCTCTGTCCATTGTTCCTAACTCAATTTTGGTTACCTCAAAATCCTCAACCGCCACATCTTTCTTTTCTTCCTTTGGTCTGTAAGTAGCTACCTTAGCTATCCACTTCCTGATTTTTAGCATCAGAAAACATGCGTGTTGTACTCTTCACTTTCTTGGCCTTAGGAGTCTTTTGAGCATATTTACTAACAATATTCTGCATTGGAATTGATATAGGAATCAGGCTCCACTTCCTATTAACTGAAGAAGTTAACCATTTGGGTGTATCATTAGTTGTTGTTGGTTGAGGGCCAATTTAGCAGGGGTGTCCATTAAATCTAGGGTTACATCATCAAGATCAAAGAGATCTTTCCGAATTTGGTCATCATCCCCAATTTGATAGTTCAAATCTCCAAACTTGTCATCCTCCAGATTAACTATCTCTGTCTTCTCCTGAGTCATCTTTACTTTCCTTTGTGATCGGGATCTCAACCTGGTAATGCGTTGAGGAGAGGCCACATTGGAAAGCTCTGCAACAGATTTCTTCTTAAAATCTTTCTTTTGCTGCTTATCAGAGGAATCTGCATTACTAGATGGTTTAGGCATATTAGAAACAGAGGGGGAGGAAAATAAAATTGAACATTTAACTCCAATCATTTAAGGACTAGACTACTCTCTTTTTGCTTGCTGCCATTTTTCAGTTAATTTGAGAACATGTTGTGTTTTGCATTT
Source organism: Thuja plicata (assembly GCA_018584345.1). Taxonomy (NCBI): domain Eukaryota; kingdom Viridiplantae; phylum Streptophyta; class Pinopsida; order Cupressales; family Cupressaceae; genus Thuja; species Thuja plicata. The sequence continues at coordinate 506,899 of MU223511.1, forward strand.
AATGTCATCTTCCTCCTCCTTCGACCAATCAACATTTATCTCTTCAGTGTCCAGAAGTCTTTTGAAATTGGGTTCAATCAAATTAGAACCATCATCCGTTACCCCCTCTATGCTGAACTGTATTCTCATGGACAAAATTTGGGAAATGTAAAGTCTATTATGGCTTCTTGTCATGACTTGGGACTCATTTGCACAATCCTCCCAGAAATCCTCTAAATGGGGAACTGGAAACATGTGAGATCTAAGACCTAGGCTACCGCTAGCAAACTTTTTGCTATTGAAGCCTGTTTTCTCTGTGTAGTACTTAAAATCAAAATGACCAAGGTCACTTCCAATACTTATTGCATCTTCAATGGTTAGGCGTGAAAGCTTTCCTAGCTGCAACGGGAAGATTTTCTCACCTTGTTCCCCAGGAAGGAAACGTTTGAGCACAATGGTGAGCTGTCTAAAGACTTCAGCAAGGATGAAACAATCAAATACATATCTAGGCAATTTTGTAGGGGCATCCTCAAAACCACCAATTCTTATATAAGAGAACCTAGGGAACTGAATATAAAAACTGCCAAATCTAGTCACAAACTAGTGAGCTTCTGAACTCATCCTCCTGGCCGAATCTCTGGATATCTCAGAACAAAGCTTACCCATAAAGGTATCATGACCCCTCCTGTAATTCTGAATCACATTGTCTTTGCGAAGCATAGGAAAATATTCAAAAACACACATGTCATCCATCCAACGCTCGTGAATCATACCATCCCATATTCTACTGCATGCTAGAAAATACATTAGATAAGAAGACATATAAAAGCTACAACCAGTAAGCTTGGAACTATTCAGTTGTTCTCTCATAGATTCTACAATTGATTCAACCCAATCCAACTTGTGTTTTCCCTCTATAATAATTTCTGCATAACAGAACAACCAGTCAGAAAATAAGGAAGGCTCAGGTGACCCTTTGACTCTATGTAACATTACCATAATATCACTAATGTATGGACGCACATGATTTCTACTTATCTTTTTGGGTAAGCGGGAACCTCCCCTTTGGGCATTTAATAACCAGTGTTTTGCTATTGTAGTTTGGTTTGCATCAGCATTTGGCTTAAATTTAACAAGAGATTGGGCAGGAGAGAAAGCAGAAAAGGTCCGCTCTTGGATTTGGAAAGCCGAAGCGACAATTCCTCTATTCACAGCCATTAATTCCTCACCATTTCTTTTAAGAATTGATTCGGTTCGCTGGTCATAATGTCTGATACACTCATGGATAAGTTCAGGACATACCACTGCAGGAGGGAAGCAAGCAGCTACACACAACCAAGTACTTAAAATTTCCATAGAAGGAACATTCTCCTCGACAGACGTAGTAAGTCTATGAGCTATTCCCTCAACATCATATCCCTCTAAATCTGTGTCTTTTACAATAGGATTTTCGCACACCAAACTAGACACACTCCCAAAGAAATGAAATGCTGACTTCATTCTTGTAAGAACAGACTACGAATTGCTACAGAAACTCTCGTAAAATTCACAAGCTCTTAAATTTAAGCACTGGAGGAGTGACAGCTTGACTTACCTTAATCTCTGAGTAAAATTCTACAACTGGAGCTCCAAAAACCCTTACCTCCACTCTTTGCGCATACAGACAGCAATATTTTTTCAAAATAATGAACACTAAGACGGGTTTTAAAAAGAAGCACCATGAATGTGAAATTAATTGCCCATAATTAAGGCAATAAAATCTCGAAGCATGAAGTGACCTTTCACACACGCAACCATTTACTGCCACTTACGCAAACTTTTATGCCGCACAAATTCCTCATTAATTTGATAGCTTAGACATGACTTAACCGCCACCAAAACCTTTCTTCATTTAAAGCTTTTTATGAGTGGGATCCACAACTGAAAATATGGCGGTTGTCCTTTGCTTATGCCATGTGTCAGTTTTAAACCCTTTGAACACTCTTGAACACGCTTGAACCGAGTTCAAGGTTGTTCATATGTGTTCATCACTGTTCAAGCCTGTTCCTTTATATCCCACCTTCATTCCCAAACAAGAAGTCACATGCTTAACCATAAATTCCCATCTTTGATTAACCAAAATTTTTGAAGCTTGCGATCATGAAACACCTCTTTTAGCGAAAACGCTATTCACCTGCTACCGCTTCATAAAAATATGAACGAGCTTGAACACTCTTAAACACTCTTGAACCAAGTTCAAGGCTGTTCAAGGTTGTTCAAACTTGTTCAAAAGACATGTTAGCAAAAGATTTTTCTTTTTTACAAGCATAGGTGAAACACAGGAGAGATCCTTTCACTGGGGTTTAAAACATGAGGGCTTAGGCAGCTTTGAGATCCACAAAAATAACAAGGCGACTCTAAAATTGAACAAAAGGACAAAGATCGAGATTTGGACTAACATCATGCTATTTTAGTGAGTTGCGTGATGATTCACACCTTCAAACCTTAGTTCTATATAGCTAAGTGTCCATTTTACATTTCTAAAAAAGTGAAGGTCTTACAATATTCCATGCAACGGCTACATGTTGACGAAGTTAGCCCTCACGACTGGTCTCTCTCCCTTACCTACAATAAGCCAATGTTTTTTTTTTTAATCTTACTTTGGAGCAGTCAACAACAATGAAATAGACCAGGGCAGGAAGTTGGTGATAAGTATTTCTGACATTTCACTCAATGTTGCAGGCGACAGAACAAGGAACCCTACGTTGTGTCAAAATTCCCATTTCTGCCCTAGTTTGGCATTCTGCAAAATGGAAAATGATTCGCTGCCCCGACCAACAACATTATTGATTATGCCTGCAGAACTATAAAGAACTGAGAACAGGTTGCCTCAGCAAGTAACCTAATAACACACAAAGTCAAATCAAATCGTCAGTAAGAAAATACTTAACGCAAGGCCTCCTATGCCATCTGGATTTATCCTGTAAAAATCCTCAGAGTCCCTTTATACTATAAAATAAATATCTATGAGGGCATTTGCAATTACAACGTCAGGTAAAAAACCATCTTTCAATTATCTTCTGACTGATCTCCATACCCTGATCCAAAGCTCTAATTACAGAAGAGGAAGTTTGAAGTGCTAGGTGTTTGAGAAACTGAAAGAAAATGGGGAGGGGAAGGGTTCAGTTGAAGAAGATACAAAACCCTGTAAATCGTCTTACCACTTTCTCTAAGCGCAAAGTAGGACTGTTGAAGAAAGCCAACGAACTCTCGCTTCTCTGCGATGCTGAAGTCGCTCTCATCATTTTATCGCCCAATAGAAATCTCTTCAAGTTTTTGAGCACCATGTAAGGAATCTTCTGACTGATCTTCATACCCTAATCAAAAGCTCCCATCTGGGAACCCGCTGGGAGGATGCTTGCAAAGTTGTAGGATTTGGCATTTTTATCGGACAACTCCATTTTCTTGAATACGTCCTAGGCTTTCCGAGCATGCCTGTTTTGAACACTACAAATTTGTCTGCAACCTTCTTAAAAAACCATAAAAAAATTTAAAACCGGCACCAAAACAAAAAGTTATACCAGTATCCACTATACAACATGACAAGCTAAACAAATATTTATTTCAAAAATACCAAACGGTTTACCTGGAGCAGCAAAAAAATGGAAGGGTAGGAGCACTCTAAAAATGGTATGTAGGAGCAACATGAAAATGGCAGGTGAGAATAACAGGAGCATCGTAAAAATGGTATGTAGGAGCAACATGAAAATGGCAGGCGTGAACAACTAAAATGATATTTAAAATTATATTAAGTGGGAAAAGTTTTAAAATTAAAATGGGCGGGAGAGCAATATTTAAAAGAAACGGAACCAACCAAAAAAATTCGTTCTCCCATTTAATGTAGACGTCAGTCTGATGTCATCATGCTATTGAATGAGGATGGGTATGGTATGGTATCCTGTCTTATAGGAGTATAACATGGATGATTTGTATGGACCTTAGCTTCTGCCAAATACAAGGGGGAAAAGTACACAGATACATCGAACATGAGATTAAATGCCAACTAGGGGAGAGGACCCAGTAGTTGTGCACCCTAACTTCGGGCTTCTCAAAAACCTACGTGGAAATTTCAAATCACTCCCATTTTTTTACAGTAGCTTACTTGGCGAGTCTCCTGCTTATAACTAA
>MU223511.1:514232-540951 GCA_018584345.1 Thuja plicata
GCCCATTTTTTTGGCAAAATTGGCATACCGAAATTCCAATTCCATCCGTGCATGTCGACCACAAACAATGGATTTCAAATTCTGAATTCGCAATTCGGGAATAACGGCCGATATGCCTGCGTCCAAATGGGCCCTTAAAGAAAAAAGACAAAAATTGACGACAATAGAAAAAGAGAAAATTTAGTGATAAATAATAGTCGTTTGGTAAAAATAGGAAGAGATTTTAAATTATCATTTTCTTACAATTTCAATTCTCAAGGGAATTCTCAAGGGAACATTCTAACTGTGTTTAAATTTAAGCAGAAAATAGAGTTAAGCAGCCGCATAGAAACATTAGCAACATACATTTCTTCCACTGCAGACATCTCAGATAGAAAGAGAAATAATAGTAGAAAGAAAATGGATCCTTTAGCATTCAACTGTTGGAAACGTTTCATTTTAGCTCTTGTTGTTCTTATTCCCCAGCACGGTTGTGATTTATTTGTCGATGGTGGAGACACCCTGTCTTTGGGGGCTTCTTTGAGGGAAAAGCAGACCATCATTTCAAATAATGGCACTTTTAAATTGGGATTTTTTAATCCCAATGGAACCAACAACTGGTATGTTGGCATCTGGTATGCTCACATCCCTGAGCAGACCATCGTTTGGGTGGCTAACAGAGAAACTCCCATCAAAGACATGCCCGGCGTTTTCACACTTTCTTCAGCTGGTTATCTCACTGTCTCGGCTTTGCAAGGAACAATCATTTGGTCAAGTAATGATACTCAGCAAGCGAAGGCATCCACTGCTTCCATACTCGACACTGGTAGTTTTGTTGCTTTTGGCATCCAAAACACTTCTGAGATTGTATGGGAGAGTTTTGCGAATCCCACAGATACAAATTTGCCTACCGTGAAGTTTTGGAAGGGCATGCAGATAAGCTCTTGGAAGAGTTCGATGGATCCAGCGCCTGGCCCCTTCTCTTTCCAGATGAATCCCTCCCCAGGAAAGAATAACTTTTTCCTGCAGTATAAAAATGGTGTTTCATATTACAGTACGGGAGAATGGACTGGTAGCTACTTTGCCACTTTGCCAGGATCTCCAGCTTATACCATTTTGAAGGAGGAACTCGTAGTGCTCTCTCCCACAAGAATGTACTACACATATTACATTGCACCCCAGGATGGTACGATGATGGTGAGAGTCAACTGGAAAGGCGAGCTATCAGTCTACTATTGGCTTAGTAACGGCTGGTATGTGGTTTGGAATCAGCCCCAATCCAGCTGTGGCGTGTACGGTATATGCGGGGCATACGGAGTCTGCTTCACCAAAGCCAACATTCAGTCATGCAGCTGTATGGATGGCTTCCGCCCAAGAAACTTTACTGCCTGGAGTTCTCAGGAATGGTGGTCAAGCGGTTGTGTACGGCGTACTCCATTAAATTGCTCCTCCATCAACGGAAGTGGCAGTACAACCACAGAGGATTTCCTCCAAGTTAGTGATAAGTCGTTGTCCGATGCGGAAGCTGTTCAATATGCCCAAGAATCGACACTACAAGGATGCAAAACTGCTTGCCTCAACAATTGCTCCTGTACGGCCTTTGGTTTCACTGATTCAAATTGTAAATTGTGGTTTAGAGATCTGCTAAGCATTCAGTCTAAGTCTAATTCTTCTGAAGGCCAGCCCTTCTTCATTCGATTGGCTTCTACTGATGTGTCACAGTTTTCAGACCACGCAGGAAGAAGAAGAAGCAGCAGCAGGGAAGTTGCACTCTTCATTTCAATTCCTTCGGGCATTGCCGTTTTGGGTGCTCTGTTTATCGGTGCATGGTTTATTCACCGCAGGCTTGAGAAATTCGTGATGGAAGACGCATCGACATCGCTCAGAACATTCACCTACAAAGAGCTCAAAATTGCGACCAACAAGTTCAGCCATATGTTGGGGAAGGGAGCATTTGGCTCTGTCTTCAAAGGAACTCTACCAGACAATACCCTTGTGGCGGTGAAAAGATTGGAGGCTTCCTCACAAGTAGAAAAGCAATTCCGTGCGGAAATAAGCACCATTGGAAACATCCATCATGTCAACTTGGTGAGGCTGCGGGGATTCTGCGTGGGGGGGTCTAAAAGAATGCTTGTTTATGAATACATGCAAAACGGGTCTCTCAATTCTTTCTTGTCCCGTAAATCCAAAGAAGAAGACAGGATATTAGATTGGAATACCAGAATTGGAATCGTTTTGGGCACTGCAAGAGGGTTACTTTATCTCCACGAAGAATGCAGAGATCGTATAATCCATTGCGATATCAAGCCTGAAAATATTCTTCTAGATGCAGATTTCTCTCCAAAAGTGGCCGATTTTGGACTCGCAAAGCTTGTGGGCAGGAATTTCAGCAAAGTGCTCACAACAACTAGAGGAACTAGAGGATATTTGGCTCCTGAGTGGCTGACCGGCATGCCAGTAACAGTGAAGGTGGATGTATATAGCTTTGGCATGACCTTGCTCGAAATAATCTCAGGCCGACGAAATAGTGATTTGTGCGCGCAGGAATCTCAGCACTACTTTCCGACTTGGGCAGCAGCTCAAATTCAGAAGGGAAACACAATCGGTATTGTGGATGAAAGGATTGCAGACAAGGTAGATGTTGAAGAGGTGAGAAGAGCAGTTGTGGTAAGTTTTCTATGCATTCAAAAGGATGAGAATGAGAGGCCAAGCATGGCTCAAGTTATCCGGATATTGGAAGGCAAATCAGAGGGTGACGTGGAACAATACGAGAGGTCCCTTCTATCCCTCGTTAATGATCATTGTGTTTAATAGAAATTTTAGTAGTTAAATAGTTATTGATGTTTTTTTTTTTAAATTAGCTACTAGCACTTCATCTATATAGGAGGTTCAATAGAAATTTTAGTAGTTAACTGTAATTGATGTTTTTTTTTAAATTAGCTACTGGCATTTGTATTTGTATTTATATAGGAGGTTCAAGGGATAAGCATATAGGGTATTTTAGGGATTTTAGGGGATAGGGTATGTACATCTTATATTTGAAGTATAATGAAGTGTGTCCTTATTAAGAAGTACAAGGCGTGTCATTATTACAAGACATTGTTAATTATTTAATTATTATAATTAGTTATATAATAATTTATAGATGGTGATGTCATTCAAATGTTCAAATTGGATTCATGACTAAATGAATATATGATAACAAGTTTGTGTATGGAAGGCATGAAAATATGTAAGTAATATATGATTTTATTTTTACACATTCCTTTATGATGATATGATGTTGAAGCATTTTGGGTGAATCACAACCCAAAAATAAATAAATTTCACGTGTATTTGCTTCAATTTAGACGTTGTAGTTCCAACTACCAGGGTATACATGTCTGTAAAATGTAGAATCGTGGATAAGGATGTGTGTTATTTTACAAAATACCTAAAAGAAATATGATTTCATGGAATGTCATATAGTTTCCAATCGTAATGCCAAATTCTATAGTTTTGTTAGCATTCTACCTGCTCTGTGAAAATGGCAATTTTGGAAAAGGGCATGGAAATCCAATAACACATGAAAGACATGAGCTTTGCTGAATGTTACAACGACAATTGTCTGGAAGATATGTGTGCAAAATATGCAAGCATATAAAGGTTACACTCATTGTTTGCACAATGCCTCAGAGATGTCATTTAATGAGATGCAATCATTGCAAATATGCACAAAATGAATTTGTTGAGAAGGCTTCAGAAGCGGCCAAAGAAATGGCTCTACTATTAAAAAAATATGGTGAATTGCAAAATAGAATTACTGATAATAGCGATGATAAATACATTGAATGGATCAATCTACCTTCAAATAGAATTCATAAAGCATGTTTGATGCATAATAATTAGTCTCTATTGAAGTTCAATAGGCAAGTCAACCATGCAAATATTTATGCTTTTTAAATTTTATATAAACCCCATAATATATAAAACATGACATTAACTTATTATGTACTTAAAATTAAATGTCGCTAAAAGAAAAAAAATTTAAATTCAAATCATACTCGTTCAAAATTCATCATTGTACAAAAACATCAATAAAAACATGTACAATTGCACATTGTCACTAATGATAATAGTGATCTAATTATTAGAATTCATAGAATTCTATAACCAAGATCCACTGTAGCAAACACCTGTCACAAAAGCAAAGAATGGAGACAAAACAAAGAATGTTATGAAAGATGAAATCAGATCAGGCTCGAAACCATCTTTCCAATGATATCTCATTTTTCATAATTTTGATACTGTATGCTCAAGTTACGAGCAAAAAACCAAAGAGAGATCCAAACCAAGAAGAACTCCAAGTGATCAACACCAAATATAAGGGGCAAAAGTACATAGATGCATCTAATATGAGATTAAATGCCAAACGGTACATAAATGCAAAACTCATTCAATTTCAACAATCACTACCAAGTCAACCGTTGTTAGAGGGAAACGTCTATGCAGCAGACAAAAACGTATTTCTTACCAAGGGGGACACTTAGTTTTTTTTTCAACTTTTTTTCAACTTCCTTATTATGTTTTACGTTTTAGTCTGCTATTTAGCCAATACCGTTGTTAGAGAACCTTTAATCTTGCCAATGCAAAATAGGACCAACTTGATAGGAAAAACTGACAGGCAATATGGAATACTATTCTTACAAATTCCAATGTAGGCCTACGAATAAGATGACACAACAAAAAACAAACAAAAAAGCTAGCTGAGCCGATCACCGTTGGCCACATAGATCGCATATCAAGTAATGTATAAAGTAGTGGTTTGAAGAAGGTTCACTATCCATGGTACGAAAACCAAATACAATGCGATCACTCACAAAAAAATAAGTTGAGCAATGTAGAAATTAATTGCAGGCTTCAATTAACAATGTACACTAGTCAATGAAGTACATAGACCCACAATCATTAACCAAATAGGAATAAAGGGTAGATCACCACATACAAAATTGCCAAGCTCACTAATCAAGATGTAGACCAACAAATTCTTAAAAGTTGTCTTGATAGTGTCCAAATACACCGTTGCAATGTGAAAGAAATATAAAATTTTAAAACAAAGAAATTATTTTATTATTCAGGAGATTGCAAGAGCTTCTTGATCAAATGATCAAGGATCAAACTAATTGATGATTAATCAACTACAACTGCCTCATTATATAGAGAGGTCTTGGATACTTCTAATTTAATCATGCAAATCTTGCATTATTAGTTATAAAGAAAAAAAAAAGATATATCTTAATAAAACTAATAATTAAAACTAAAAAGACTAAAGCATAAAACAATGCGAGTAGGAGGAATTACTAAATATTCCAACACGATGTAGGGAAGGATATAAGGATCAGGCCAATAAAACATGAGAAATAATAGAAGAAGCCACAAAGGAACTAACACCAAATATAGTATGGGCCAAACAAAAGATGGATAGGTTGATGCGATAGTGACTTTGCAGATCAAAGGACACCACCATAAAAAAACACAGGCTCACCAATCATTCACGACACTGCTAATCAACTAGATCTATCAATGTGAATAGAAAATGGTTGGTCTCCACAAACAAGTCTAAAAGTACATACGATAAATGATGTAGATTAATGATGTCCCATGGTGTGTGCAAAGCCGATCAAGTCAAACCAAATGTGGCTCACAAAATCAAGCATAATCATCAATCAAGAGGAAAAATAATGAGCTATATTAATAGATCACTGCCAATAATAACAAATCACACCGACCCTAAATGCCAGCCACAAATGAAATTTGTCAGTCTCCAAACTATGGAAATTGATATAACCAAGAATGACACCAAACAAAATGGTGCCTTTATCATAGAATCAGAACTCCCTAGACCTCAATCTCAGTTGACAAAAATCTTAGATGTAGAAGGAGTTGCTGTGAAATCATGTTGGAGTATCGATTCTAATGTCAACAACAGAAACAACTATAAACTTTCACAAGAGAGAATATAATATTTCAACCAAATGTGAATTGAATTGAGATAATAAAAAATGTACAATAAGCTCTTCTTATATAGACAAGAGCAAGAAGAGCATCAACGAGGTGCAAGGGTGGGTAGAGAGTAAATAACATCCAATTACCTAGGAACAAATACATATGCACTTAAGAAATATTAAATTATGACACCTAATACGTAAATGGAATTTAAACATAGAATAAATATTAATCTACGTCAACACCAACAAATGAGAGACATCTACATTTCTAATATTTAAATAATCATTTATAAAAAAGCTATGCATAAAAATGTTTTATAAAAGCTAATCATTCTTACATAAAAGGAAATATTAAATAAGAATCTAAAAAAATTTATTTTCCTACAAATATATACACAAAACATTTTTTCCAACTTCATTTCACTTTTATACAAGATTGCACATTTAAAAAGAAAGAATCTCACCATTCAAACCTAATATAAACTCAGCAATAAAATTAGTACCTGAATAGATGAATTTTCAATAAACATAAAGAATTGTATGACACCTCAAGTGAAGGTTAAAACTATTTCATATAGTCAAGCCTCACCCCGACTTTTTACAGTACTTCCCTTTAAAATGCACTGACTCTTTCGTATGGCAAAGTCTCACCCGATTTTTTTGCAGTACTTCCAATTAAAATGGATTGACCACACTGTATCTATTTGTCTTACATTTTTTACTGTTAATTTGGTTGTCTTCTTAATGGCTTGGACAACTTCCACCCTTTTATATAACATGATTCCGTCGCTTGGATTTGGTCTTCTTCAATAGTTACAAAATAAGTGTATACTTTGCCCCTTTTTACTATTTTTTTCGGTGATTTTTGTGTCTTTTTCGGGTGGTGGGGGTATTTTACATTAAAGTCTACGCAACATTCAAAGGACTCGTTGAAGAGAATGCACATACTGACGTGAAGAGGCAGCAGATACCACACAGAGGAGGAGTGGGTGAAGATGAGCAGAGTGACATTTGGAGATTATGAGTCTGAAATATCTATTCAGAATGGCTAATTTTTCAAGTCAAGAAAATAGTTTAAAATTTCAGAGAGGAGGTGTAAGTCGTAAACACGTGGATGATATATATGGAGGAGAGTTAATCTCTCATAAGTCTTAATCAGATTTGCTCCTGGTTTGATATTAGAATCCCATTTAATTTCGGTTCAATGGATGTACATTAAAACTAGCTACTGAAAAGAAATACCGGCTTAATTTTTAGGCGTGAGACAACGTGCCGGCTCAAACACCATATATAGTTTATCGTCTTAAAATGTGTATTTTTTCGAGTTAACAAAGCGATTCGGGATTGGCCGGTCTATTTAATATCTTAGTAAAATCTACCTAATGGCAACAGACATTTCTTTCACTGCTAGGCATCTCAAATTAAGAGAGAAATAATAGCTGAAAGAAAATGGATCCTTTAGCATTCAACTGTTTGAAACGTTTCATTTTAGCTCTTGCTGTTCTTATTCCCCAGCACTGTTGTGATATATTTGTGGATGGTGGAGATGCCCTGTATTTGGGGGTTTCTCTAAGGGGAAAGCAGACCATCATTTCAAACAACAGTACGTTTGAATTGGGATTTTTTAGTCCCAACGGAACCTGGTATGCTCAGATCCCTGACAAGACCATCATTTGGGTGGCTAACAGAGAAACTCCTGGACGGTCAGCTATCATTCTACTTTTGGGTCAATAATAATAGCTGGAGCCTGCTTTATAGCTCACCCAGTTCCAATTGTGAGGTGTATGGTGTATGCGGGGCTTATGGAGTCTGCTTCAACCAAGCCAACATTCATTCATGCAGCTGCCCGCAGGGCTTCATGCCAAGAAACGCTACTGCCTGGAATTCTAAGGAATGGTGGTCAAGCGGTTGTGTTCGGCGTACAACATTACTCTGCTCCACAGATGGTTTCCTAGAAGTCAGCGATATGTCATTGTATGACAATGAAGCTGTTCAATATACCCAAGAGTCGACTGTACAGGGATGCAAAACTGCTTGTCTCGACAATTGCTCCTGCACGGTGTCACGACCGGTTTTGCGACCTCCTAGTTAAGCGGACCAGTCAGTCGAATTATGCCGACTTGGATGACTCGACATGTCTGGGTAATTATGAAATTGGTAAAATGTTGCAATTTTAGAATGCTTTATTGATTTTGGAGGTATATTTCTTATGTGAATTACTGATGATGGTTTTTCTTGTCGAGTGTTTGAGTGGATGCAGGTCGGAGGACAGAGGTGTGGTTGAGGAGAGAGGTCTAGCTCCCCGCCTAGTGTCAGATTTGGATGCCGTAGAGCCGCACACACCACCATATGATTACTTAATCGTGTTGCTATGAGTGCTTTTTTAATTAAAAATATATATCTGCAAATATTTGTTTTATATCTCTTAAATGGAAAATGTGATTTGAATAGGCTAGGATATAATGGTTAGGAATTAGAATTAACCAAAATTATGATTACGAAAGTGTACTTTAAAATTTTGATCTTTTCCTTTTACATTTGTCTTTGGAAGTAAATCAAGAAACGGTTATTGGGGAAATTTTCGGTTATAATGCCAAGAATTGTTTTTTTTTGGGCGGGCACGCTGAGGTGAAAACAAAGTGTTGAAGGAAAGAAAGAAAAGAGGAGGACGAAAGTAAGTTTTGACGGAGGGGTGGACATAAAATCTGGGAGCGAGGAAGAGCGGAAAAGGTTGGAGAAGAAAACTATTACTGTGGATTTTGAAATACAACACTGAAAACACAGGTTCTTTATTTCTTGGAAATTATAAATATGGATGCTTTTCTTATCAATTACTTTGCACCTGTTCAGTTAATTCATCTTTCTGTATATGGCTCTTGGGATTCTTGTACATTGTAGGAAATTTGTGGTTGTAATCCAATGCGAGCAACATCTAGGAGAACGTTCTTTTATACCAATTCTGAGAAAGATGTTTCTTTTTTTAAAGCTAGTGCAGCCAGCTTGAAGATGACAGTGTACCTGCGCTGCATTCTATCTTTTTATACCTTGTTTCTTTTTTATTGTTTTCCATTATGTGCGGCATGTGTATGGGAGATGTTCTTTTTATCTGGCAGCGTGTCTCTTTTTTTTTATACAAATATTTAAGGATTCTATAGAGGAGAAACTAATACCCGCATGGATGCTAAGAAAGTGCAAAACGCATTTCAGATGAAACTGGGATGATGTAAATATTTTTTCAATATCATTACCTGTCTTGATTCTCTACTTGCAATGTAATTTATTTTTCTTTCTTTTAAAAGAAGTTGATTTTTTGTGTGAATGGCCATGACCAATCGGAGACAAACAAGACTTCCTTCACAATTCATCATAGACAGGCGGTAATCTGTTCAGTTTGCTCAACTCTCTGCTCACTTTCCCTTCGCAACCCACAAATAACTCACAAAATGGGGAGGATGCTTTGTACATATTCAACATTGCTTTGTCCCTTTTTCTTCGGCTTTCTGCTCCACACCAGACCAAAACCATCGATAATGTTTGTTTATAATGCGAGAAGCCATTAAACACATACAAATTTATTTTCAAAACTGTAAAAATTAAAAATTGTCGAATTGCAGAGTTAACTCATGGAAATGCAGAAGATTTCTTTTAACCCAATGTTTTGAAAGGACCCCAGATTTAGGAAATGGATACAAACCCTGGATGAGAGATATTGTGAGTTTGAATTGAAATGCATGTTTGATGGCTGTTTTAGTTCATTAGTTTATGTTTGACTTAAAATTAGATGAAACTTGTAGATCATTCAAGGAAACGAAATGTTGTTCGTGCTGCTGTTCAAAATTTTGATGGTGTGGATGACATTGAACCGGAATGAGTCTTGATAGTAGTTTGAAATATTTGTGATGGCAGTAGTTTTGATTCCGAATTTGATGGTTGCTAATATATTAGTTAGAATATTTTTGGATTTACTTGTCTATTTATTTTTCCATACATGTTCATATATACTTTTAAAATTATATATTAATTGAAGTAGTCCTATTTTATACACACCATCTCAGATTCAATTATTTGTGTGATGTGAAATTTTCTTGCAGAAATATGTTTTTGAGATGTTGTTATTTTATTTCCTTTTTCATGGGGATCTGGGATGTATCAATTGATGGAAGTTGTGCCGAATGTAGATCACAAGGGAGGGTGAATTCTTTATTTACCTGCTAGTTCAAATCTGGGTTATTACTTTGGCCAAAGTAAATGCATTTGTTCGTATTTGACATGCATGGTTTTGTTTACCCCTTGCTACATCCGATGTATAGAACCTACTGTAGGCATATGTGCTTGTAGGTTAAGTTACACGGCTGCACTAAGACCATCCGAATCTGCCAGTAGCGAGGAGCTAGGCTCTCGTGTAGGGATGGGGCGTTCTTCGTGTCAGGAAGAACCCCAGGGAAGCTCATCACTTCCGGAGCTGACCACTCCATGGTTGGGCGGTAAAAGCGCCTGGACCACACCTATGTTCTTGAGGAAGCGTAAGGGACTCAGTCCGAGGCTCAGGAGACAGAAACTGATGAGTTGATACTTCCAGTGCTCATATCTCTTCTTTTCCCTATATCTTTCTGGATTTACTTTATTTAGTGATCGACAAGTTGGTCGACACTTCTGAATGTAATTAACTTTGATGTAACCATGTAATTTGTTAGATTGATTTCTGATAACCGACAAGTTGGTCGGCATGTATCTGTATGTATTATATCTTGTGTCTCATTGTACTTCGACAGGATGGTCATTTGTATGAACTTCATTGGTGTAAATTTGGAATTTATTGATTGGGATGTCGACTGGGTCTTTCGACTTTTTTTGACTTTCGACTTATTATGTTAAAAGCTTATGTGGCATATTTAGTTGAAATTTTAGTCTTTACACACGGCCTTTGCTTTCGCTGATTCAGGTTCTACTATTTGTAAGATGTGGTTTAGAGATATGTTAAGCATGCAGGCTAAGGTTAGTTCTTCCGACGACCAGTCTTCATTCCTTCGATTGGCTGCTTCTGATGTGCCTCAGTTGTCACCTGACGGAGCTTGATAATATTTTAATCATTACGTGAATATTAGTGAAATTTATCATAATCAAAGCATTATGATGCACCAAGCATATAGACCTCACATAGGCATACAAAACCCCAACATCTAACATGTTAAGGAACCACATCTCAAACATGTAGGTAGTCTAAATACAACACTCAGAAAGAATAGATCAAAACTAAAACTAATTAAAAAATAGTGAGACTGAACCATTGTTGGCAACTTATAGAAAAAAGTACAAGTACAAAGATGATTTATGCATTTTTTTTTTTTTCATAATTGAGAAATAATGCCAAATTCTACACCTCAAGGTTACAAAAAGTGGGGCACTATAGGGTATCTAATGTGAATTACTTATTTATTTAAAATTTAATTGGATTTATTAATCATAAATTGAGTAGTTTTTCCCTTTTCTGTTGTGTAATTTAACTATTTAAATTGTTCACTTTAGGCATAAATTACATGCACACACATGTAAGGACTGTAAGAGAATCCCAACATCAACACATCACGAGAATATCAACACACACGCAAACCCACTCACACATGCACACACATGCGCACATGCACGCGCACACACACACACACACACACAAAGTCTATATTGGTTATAATTTTTCACTCAAAATTATATGCTTATTTTCCCAATCTAAGGTGGTAATATGATTTTGAATATGGATTTATTTTTCTTTTGTTTCATTTTTCCCTTCACTTTTTCACCTTACATCAATGAATAGTTCGAGTACTACTTTTTAAGAAGACTAAGTTTACTATAAGAGAATTAAGATTTTAGTATCATAAAATTTATTCGCATAACATCTTTGGAACTGAGTAGAAGACTATGTGACCCCATTGTGCTTAAAGGATGAAAAATAATGATGGTGGAAGGGATTGGAAGGACTTGGAATACCAAAACCCCAATAACAACAATATAGAAAATCTCAAGTAAAAGGAAACTTAGGATTATGAAAAGAACTGACTCAATCCAATAGAAGTTCCTGAAGACTAGGAAGTAGTTAGATAACATGGGTTTATGATGGAAGAGTCTATCAACATAAAAAATTATATTCTACTTCACCTTTGTAGGGACGAAGTGTGCCTATAAAAATATGGAGTCTTCAATTGGGAAACTTTATAAAAGAAAATATTAATTACAAATTGCTTTCATAAACATGGCTTTAATGGATTCTTAAGGTTTGTAATATCTATGCATTTAAGTGAATAATTTATAGATCACCCCCTATTAAACTACCATTTTAGATAAACATTCTAACAATAGTTATTTACTACACTCAGATGTGTGATTACTCCACCAAATAATATACATAGCCTCTTTTAGTTATAGTCTATCTTGAAAAAATAATCAAATATTATTCAAAATTTAGATCATTAGCTTGTCAATATGATTTGGGAGGACTGAAATGAAAAAGAAAATAAAATTTTAAGATAAATAATTATCGAATATATCTTTTCACAATAAATCAGATAGAGTAATGTTTGAGGTGGTTAATAATAAAGCAATGGCATAATCAAATAAATGGAAGGCATTTATATCTTGGGATAATGATATGGTCAAAACTTGGTAAGGACTCAAAGATCCCCTAAAGTTAATGGGGATGGATGAAATAACTCTCCAAAACTTAGACAATGATTAGAACTGATCATACCTTAGCACAACTAGTTACATATAAATTTTGATGGAGCTTTAAGGGTAAATTGATGAGTATCATGAGTGCAATATATTATAAGGGATGAGTAAACTAATATGATCAAAGAAACATCAACTTGAGAGTTGAAGAAGTTGCCAATAACGAGGTTGAAGATCAATAACTCATTTTATCTATACATATGTAATATATACAAACATAACAAATTCAAATTCAAGAGAGATTAAATGATAACTTGAAATACAATCATGAAGAGAAAAATATCAAATTGAAAATTATCACCAACATAAGAGATTTGGATAAGTTTAGTATTGCCTGTCAAGCTAGATTTAGGAGGTTGGTGGGTGATTACTAGGTTAATGGGTGATGGGTCGATCTGACCAGTATTAGTCCTCAACAATACCCTTCTAACATCTTCTCAGTCTCTTCTGTCATGGAAATTCTTTCCTCTTCGCCTAATCCTCCCCCTTTATGGACGAAGGTGTGGATCTTGGGTCTTGTCCCCAAGGTGAACATTTTCACTTGGATTTTACTTCAGAATAAGCTCCTTACCATTGAAAATATTTGTAAGAGGAGATTTTATCTCCCTAATAGATGCAATATGTGTAAGGAGGAGGTGAAGTCTTCCCTTCACCTATTTCTTCGTTGCCCATTTGCTATCGATATATGGAATCAGGTGCTTCAGGTATGGAATCTCAAGTGGGTTTTACCTAGTTCTTTGTAGGAGTTTTATATTCAATGGGCTTCAGCCACATCTAATCAAGTTTGAAAGAGGTTGTGGGTTCTTATTTTTCTTCATGTGATCCGGTCCATTTGGAAAGAGAGGAATTATAGAATATTCAGAGATAATGCTTTATACTCAAAGATTATTTTTCTTAAGTGTTAGAGAGCTATATGTGAAAGCATCAATTTTCTTGATAATTTCCTTTTGAAGGGGAAGGTTATATGCAAAGATTATGATCTATGGGTGGCGGCTAATTGGAAAGTTCACTTCGATCTTGTTGTGATTACCAAACATTTGAATGTATCTAGAGAAGCTTGTGTTTGGATCCCTCCTCCTTCTTGATGGGTTAAAATTAACTTTGATGGGGTGGCTAAGGGTAGTCCTGGGCTGGCTTGGTGTGGGGGAGTGATAAGAGATGAGATTGACATTTTCATCTCAGTTGTAGAACTCCTTCTGGGATGTCAGTCTAACCATGTGGCCGAAGCCATTAGAGCCTTCCAGGGTATTAAACTTTCTTACCAACTCATATGCAAGAAGGTGTGGGTCGAAGGGGACTCTAAAAATATTATAAATTGTCTTAATGGTAAGCATAAGCCATCATGGACAATTGAGGCATGGGTTAAAAATTCAAAAGAGTTAATTCTTTCATTTGACGATTGTATTATATCAATCCTTACCGCGAGTCCAAATCTATGGCGGACTGGTTTTCCAATAAGGGGGTCACATGAAAAACTATTGTGATGTGCCAGAGATTTGACACATTGGATGTTGAGGTCACTGAGTTCTTGCATCATGACAAGAATTTGAACACTCGTATTTATGATGGGGTTTAATTTTAATTGTAAATGTGGGAGTATGATGAAAAAGTGGAGCACTATTTCCCAAGCTTTTGCTAGGGCTTATAATTTCTATTTTATTTCACAAGGAGTCTAGGTTGTTTTTGGCTTCACTCTCATCAATGGTGTTTGCAATATCTTGTTTACTTAGTGGCATGTTTAAGTTTGTTCTCCTAGGTTCGCCCTTGCTATGTAACTAAGGAGATGGGAGGAGATTTTAAGTGCGTTGAACCCATTGATAATTGTGAAAGAATTAAGGAGGACAAAAAATTATGTAGTATTCTTAAGCAGGGGGGCCTTACCCCTTATATCGAGTTTCTCCATGGTTGCAACCCGTCAATCATTGAGCAGTTTACTAAGGGTTGGAAAGAGGGGAGTGTTGTCCTATTTGGAGGAAGAATTTCTCTTGATGAGAACATGATTGTGGAATTCACTGGTTTGTCCACAGAGGGGAAATATTTTTACAGAAACTACAAGGCTTTTGACCGGGCTATTCGTAAATTTCCTAAAATGGAAGAGGAATAGGAGAATTTGGAGAAAAAGAAGAAAAAGAGAAGCTACGACCCATTGAGAATCAAGAAGATCTGGAGCAAAGTGCTTAAGGTAATTATGGACTATATATCCCTTGATGGTCACTATACTAGGGCTTTTGAACACCATTATGTTTTGATGAATCATTTTTGCCATAATGTCAGGGTGTCTTTCCCATTTTATTTAGCTTCTTCTCTTAAAAAAGGTTTGAATGAGTTCTTGAAGAACCCTGACATAAACCATAGTTTCCATGTGGGTTTGTTGGCTCTTATTTATGAGCATTATAAGGCTCTCCAAGCCCCCTCATAACCTATTTATATTTTTGATGGGAAAGATACTTCAGTGAGGAGGGGGGAATAATGAGTTGACTCGTGATGATGACACAAATTGTGGTGAAGTTGTAGATTTTTCCTCTTCTAAAGGTAAAAACATATGCAAAGGGAAATACAAAGCCCCTGCCTCTAATGAGGAATATTATGTCCCCTTTGATAAAATTAAGCCCTCCCCTAGGCCAACGAAGAAGTTGGGTACCTTTGGTAAGGGTCAGGGAAGAATTTGTAGTTGAGTGTGGACATTTCCCTGCTCCCTCGGGTTAGGGCCAAGACTGCAGTTGATGATAATGAAGGGCGCAGTGGTAAAGAGAACCTGTAGGGTGAAGACATTGATATAGATCCTACTAATAAGAACACCCCCTCCCTTGTTGCTAAGGAATCTTATATTCATAATGATTTTTGGCTGACGTCTTCAATGGAGCTTAGACTCGACTCTCGCCACTTCAATTTGACTCGTGAATACTTTTGTGATATCCTTGGTTTAGCTAGAGATTCAACTATTGACTCTTTTTCTCTTTTCAAATGGCTCTTTCATGAAATTAAGGATCTTCAGTTAAAAAAGAGAACCCTTGGTAGTAAGCTGGAACTGCTAGAGAATTTTGTGGTTGGCAAGGGTAAGGATGTTATTTTAGGGGAAGACACAGGAGCAGGCTCTACTAAGGGGTAGGACCTTTGTACTATTGATGAAAATAATTTTGTTGTGGACTGTCTCAAGAAGACGATTGACGCGCTTGATAAAATGAAGCATGACAATGAGGACAATATGACCAAGTTGGAGAACAAGATAAACAGTGAAAAAGAAATCAAGCAGTCGGCTCTAAATCATTGCCACAAAAGTATCAAGTCCGCTACAGAGACCATGAAGATGGTGGTGGAAAACCAGGAAAAAGATCATCAAGATAGACTTTCTATTCAGCTGGAGCTTTACAAAGACCATGTGTCTTCTGGCCCTAGCACGAGAACCAGAGGCATTCTTAAGATGAAAGATGTTGATCCTCCAGACTACAAGGACCTTAAGAAGGTAGTTGAGGAGATGACCAAGCTAGAGGTGGAGACGTCTCAGGTTTTGAAAAATCTGGCATATTGTGTTTTTTGGAATTTTTTTTTTGGTTGCTATCTAAGTCTGATTGCTGGTGTTTGGCTACCTCTTTCTTTGTTTTCTTCCAGGTAGCCCTTTTGTTTTAGGCTTGCGTAGCCTTAGATATTTTGATGGGCTTTAATGTTAAATCTTTATTGGTTCTCTATTAAAGGGTTTCGGGTCCCTTCAAAACCTATTTTAACTGTAATAAAAAATATTCTTTAAAATATTTGGCCAATTCCTTAGAGGCTTGGTCATTGTCATTCTTAAATCTACTACTAAATAAGAGAATAGTAAATAGACATTGAAAACTGTTGCATCAACATTAGTCTTCCACATAATGAGGCTTGGAGGAAAGGGGATAAAAAGGCTTAGAGTTTCTCAAACAAGCAATGATGTTGTTCATCACAAAAGGTATGTCAAAACTTAGGACTCTCAATTAGTATAGCTCTAACGAAGAAGGCGATTGAAATCAAGTATTAGCGCACATTACTAGTATTATATTTTCTACAAAATAAACAAATCGAAAAATAATATAAAATGTCGAGTCAATCAAATACAATAGTGGAAAGGAAACGAAAGTGGGCAAGTCAAAAAAAAGCAGTGGTGGAAGTGGAAAGCTCGAAATATACTTTATTACCGAGTGGCTGTTCTTTAAGGCAGCGTGACATTTTAAGACTCTGAGTCTGTAAAATCAAGTGGGCAGGTAAAAAGTAGTTTGCTTTGGTGAAATGAATCCGCCCGTCTAATAAATATCTCAGTAAAAGCTACTTATCGCCACAGATATATTTCTTCCATTGCTAAGGATCTGTAAAACAAGAAAGAAATCATAGGCGAAAGAAAATGGATCCTTTAGCAATCAACTGTTTGAAACGTTTCATTGTAGCTCTTGCTGTGCTTATTCCCCAATGCAGTTACGATTTATTTGTTGATGGTGGAGACACCCTGACTTTGGGGGCTTCTCTGACGGAAAAGCAGACCATCATTTCAAGGAATGGCACTTTTGAATTGGGATTTTTTAATCCCAATGGTACCAACAACTGGTATGTTGGCATCTGGTACGCTCACATCCCTGAGAACACCATCGTTTGGGTGGCTAACAGAGAAACTCCCATCAGAGACATGCCCGGCGTTTTTATGCTCTCTTCAACTTGTTATCTCACTGTCTCTGATTTGCAGGGAGAAGTCATTTGGTCGACTAATGATGCTCAGCGAGCAAAGGCATCAATGGCTTCCATACTGGACACTGGTAATTTTGTTCTTTTAGGTGCCCAAAACAGTTCCCAGACTGTGTGGGAGAGCTTCGAAAATCTGACAGATCATTTTATGCCTACTATGAAGCTTTGGAAGGGCATGAAGCTGTACTCTTGGAAGAGTGCGGTGGACCCAGCGCCTGGGCCTTTCTCTGTCCAATTGAATCCATCTCCAGGAAAGACAGACCTTATGCTGCTCTATAAAAATAGTGTTTCATATTACAGCGCGGGAGAGTGGACTGGTAGATATTTTGCCACCATGCCTCAGGCAATATCTGATACCTCATTTCAGCAGAAATTCGTCGAGCTTTCTCCGACAAAAATATACTATGCATATGATCTCACGCCCAAAGTTCGTTCAACGACGATGGGGAGGGAAATTATTAGCTGGAACGGCCAGCTAACATTCTACTTCTCGTTTAATAACAATGTTTGGAGCCTGGTTTATAATTCACCCAGTTCAAATTGTGAGGTGTATGGTGTATGCGGGGCTTATGGAGTCTGCTTCAACCAAGCCAACATTCAGTTGTGTAGCTGTCCGCAAGGCTTCAAGCCAAGAAACGCTACTGCCTGGAATTCTCAGGAATGGTGGTCAAGCGGTTGTGTTCGGCGTACTCCATTACTCTGTTCCACAGATGGTTTCCTACAAGTCAGCGATAAGTCATTGTCTGACAATGAAGCTGTTCAATATACCCAAGATAATTTCAAAACTGTACAGGGATGCAAAACTGCTTGTCTCGACAATTGCTCCTGCACGGCCTTTGCTTTCGCTCATTCAGGTTCTGCTGTTTGTAAGCTGTGGTTTGGAGATCTGTTAAGCGTGCAAGCTAAGGTTAGTTCTTCCGACGGCCAGTCTTCATTCCTTCGATTGGCAGCTTCTGATGTGCCTCAGCTGTCACCTGACGGAGGTAGCAGCAGCAGAAGCAGATTAATTGCGCTCTCCGTTTCAATTCCTTTGGGACTTGCTGTTTTGAGTTCTCTCTTCATTGTTGCGTGCTTTATTCAGCGCAGGCGTCGAACGCGACTAGAGAGAGGCAAGTATAACGATGCACCAACATCGCTCAGAGCATTCACCTACAAAGAGATGAAAATTGCGGCTAACAATTTCGCCCATAAGCTGGGAAAGGGAGCATTTGGTTCTGTCTTTAAAGGAACTCTCCCAGACAATACCCTGTTGGCCGTGAAAAAGTTGGAGGGTTCTGCACAAGCAGAAAAGCAATTCCGTGCGGAAATAAGCACCATCGGAAACATCCAGCATATCAATATGGTGAGGCTCTGGGGATTCTGCGTAGAGGGATCTCATCGAATGCTTGTTTATGAGTACATGCAGAATGGGTCTCTCAACTCTTTCTTGTCCGGCAAATGCAAAGAAGACAAGGTATTAGACTGGAATACCAGATTTGGAATCGCTTTGGGCACTGCAAGAGGGTTACTCTATCTTCACGAAGAATGCAGAGATCGCATCATTCACTGCGATATCAAGCCAGAAAATATTCTACTAGATGTGGATTTCTCTCCTAAAGTGGGAGATTTTGGGCTGGCAAAGCTTGTTGGCAGAGATTTCAGCAGAGTGCTGACGACAACAAGAGGAACGAGAGGATATTTGGCTCCTGAATGGCTGTGCGGGTTGCCAATAACAGTGAAGGCGGATGTATTCAGCTTCGGCATGACTCTGCTCGAACTAATCTCGGGACGTCGAAATAGTGACTTGACTGTGCAGGACTCTCAGCACTACTTTCCGACTTGGGCAGCGGCTCAAATTAAGCAGGGAAACACGGATGGTATTGTAGATGAAAGGATTGCAAACAAGGACAATATTGAAGAGGTGAGAAGAGCAGCTGTGGTAAGCTTTCTATGCATTCAAAGGGATGAGAATGAACGGCCGAGTATGGCTCAAGTTGTTCGGATATTGGAAGGCATATCAGAAGGTGACGCGGAACAATATGAGAGGTCCCTCCAAGCCCTAGTTAATGATCATTGTGTTTAGTACAAATTTCTGGTAGTTATCTAGATATTAATGTTTTCACGGAACAACATATTATAAAAACATAGTATAGTAATAGCAGGTTCGTATTAATATCAGTTAGAATTCTTAACTTCATTATATTACTTATATTTATTAGTCGAAACGTTTGAATATTATTTTGATGTATAAATTGTTATATTTTGATTGTTTAATAATAAAGTTATAGTGTATGATATTTGTAAATTGTTTGGTTTTTTTTTTTAATCGATTTTTAATGTTATGGATAAATCAAATAGAGGTGAATTTCAATGTTATGTATTATATAAGGAAGATAAAATTGAATTAGTAAAAAGAATAGTAATGGTATCTATATCAAAATGGTATTAGTTTTTATTTTTCAAGATTTGAAATCAATTGGTGGAATATAAAAAGATGACTAACAAAAATCATACTAGTATAAAATTCAATAGCAGTATCAATTGAATTGATTCTAACTTGTTATTTAATGGCTTCAATAGGGATGACAATGAGTTGATATTATATACAAAGATGATTGATAAACACCATATTTTTGTATGATATAGTGAAGAACCAATAGCTTACAATTTGTATAATCCCATAATTAGAAACATTTTAATTAACATTTACAAATGACTTATTAACTTGTTCATTCACGACACTAGCTTTGTGGCACAATATTTGCACCCATCTCCATCCAGGCCCACGTCAAATCAGCCTACCTGTATGGTATTGGCTAAATAGCAGACTAAAACGTAAAACATAATAAGGAAGTTGAAAAAAAGTTGAAAAAAAAACTAATAAGGAAGTTGAAAAAAAGTTGAAAAAAAAACTAAGTGTCCCCCTTGGTAAGAAATACGTTTTAATCTGCTGCATAGACGTTCCCTACCTGTATTGCCTATGCCTTTTGAACGGCCAAGACAAATCAAAATTTTCATCCATCGAGAAGTTGCTGCCATAAACAAAAATCGAGATTGAAAGGCTAGTCATCGTCATCAAAGATTTCAAGTCACATCACATGACAACAAAATGACATTTATAGTTGAGGCAAATTTATGCATATATTTGAATTTTCATTATTTGTTGATAATGTTACTGAGTTTATTAGTAGAAAAGAAAGTGAGGAATTGTTACATACTTTGAATGTTTGCATGTGTGTATTAATAGGGATTTCGAGTGCGGCTTATGATATATTTATTTCTGACCGTGTCAAAACATTACTTTAGAAAGATCCCAAAAATTAGAGCTTCTTAGGAAGTTGCCTCCTAAGTTCATTCACCTTTATTTAATCTTTATTACTATTTCTATTATATTGAGGAAATAATTAGAACAGTAAACTTATTTAATTGTTTTTAAAATAATTTATCTTTCAAAATATTAATATTAATGTCAATGAAAATTCTATTTTGTTATCATGTGTGTTAGGAGAATATTAGATCTTGTGATCTCATGTGAAACCCTCATCAATTAAGCCAATTCTCCAACCTCCCAATCAAAATATTAATATTACGTGTAAACATAATATTTCAAAATAAAAACTCATAAAATAGAGATTAATATACATCAATTATAATTCAATTAAAAAAAAATATAATAAATTTAATTTTAAATAATGCTAAGAAATTTAAAATTTCAATATAAAAACTACATGTATATAATCAAATTTTTGAAATTAGAATAAAAAATTGTATTAGAGGTAAACATAATGTAAATAAAATAAAATTTAAATTTTTTATATGTAATAAATATAATTTAAAGTAAAATAAAATGCTTAAATAGAATAGCTCAACATTTTTAAAATAGATGTATTTAAGATATCTATACTAATTTTATTGATTTAGAAAAAATATTTTTTTAATGTCTTGTAATAAAATTTTAAATGATATATTATATTATTTAAATAAATATGAATATTACATTTATAAAAAAATATAAAATATTTAATTACATTATACAAATTAATAAATTTATTAAAATTAAAAAATATTTTTAAATGATTATATACATTTTATAATATTATCAGTTAGTTTCTTCTATAGAGGGACATGAGCATTAGGCTTATACTTTCTCAAATATTGTTATTTAGTTACTTTGATACGACTTGCAAATTCACTTGGGACATGATCCTAACCTCATCTCTTATGATACACGGGCCTTGCACTTAACAAGACTTCATTCGTACTAAGCTCTTTCAAAACCTTTCAACTTCATCGACAAATCAAGGGCTCATTGGCATTGCTTTTGAATTTGATTATATGACTTTTTTTGGTATCAACATCTTGAACCACACTTTATGATCCAACATAAAAATGTTTAGTAAGTGCAAGGAATGAAACGCCTATCCAACCAACTAAACCCTAAATCATACCACAAACACACTTAAATTTTCTTTATTTAAAACACTCATTTATAGTTTAATATTTTTTTAGGGCCCATTGGCATTTATTTTGGATATGATTATGTGACTTAATTTTGGTGTCAACATCTTGGATCATGCTTCTAATCCAATATAAATAGTAAGTGCAAGGAATGAAATGCCTATCCAACCCACAAAAACCTAAATCATACCACAAACACACTTAATGTTTTTTTTTTTAATGTAGAACACTCCTTTATAGATTTTTTTTCTAATTAAATCATGCAACTTTGAACCTACGACCTTCCAGATGGGAGGATTCACAACTCATTTTTCTTTCATTTCTCTCTTGCATAGCAAGATGATGGATCTTAAATGTTGAAGCTAAAAAAGTTGTCACACAATGAAACCCAAAAAAAAGTTAAAATTATTTCTACACCTTAGGGTCATCCAATTATAATTTAAATTTTAGTTAGTTGGATAACCAAAGGTTCCAAGGGGATTTCTCACCTGGCAGATGCCTTAGGGGTTTTAACAAGAATCCAAAACAAAAAAATTTATCTAACACTCACTGTCACATTGTCCTCCCTAAGTTGGTGAATCCCTATGTGGATGTACGAGGCGGTTGCATGAGTTAACATGGCACTAAAATGAATGTATATTTAATTTAAAAAGAAGCATGAGATGAGACCAGTTTTGGTAGTTTTCCAAAAAGAGTTTATTTGAGATATTATTGTGGGAAGATTGTGTAAGTTGGTAAGAAGATATTGAAAGTGTTGCATATAGGGTGTAGGATTCATGGTCAAAAAATAGGAGAGGGAGTTTTTTTATCGTCAAAGGATATGTTTAAGGACATTAGAGAGTCCTTGTTGGTAAAAAATGAGGGAGTGTTTGTGTTGAACTTTGGGAGAGTCTTTTAATAGGGATGGTGAATTGTCAAGTTGAGAAGAGTCTTTAATCTTGTTAGATGTCTCAATCCCATCAATTGAGAACCTTGAAAGGTGTTTGGGTCAGTGAGTAGTGTTTTTGTAAGATGCCTTGCATCAATATGTTAAGTTATTTAATATAATTTTATTATGCTAGTATTATGAAAAATTAATTATTCTTACAATTTTTTAAATCAACCACCATATTACAAATGTCAAGTTTGCAAGAAGTAGATGCAATGAGTTTCTTGTTACATTACTTATGATTTGATAATGAAGTTTATTTTTTTTCTTACTCATTATTATTCTAGTCATTATAATCAAATAGACTTATAAGCGTTAAATGGGTACACTAAATAGGTTCATGGAAGGTTAATTTAGGAAAAAAGGGTCCATTGTTTTGTATATATTAATGGAGTGTCTTAGGTAAATTAGTAGGTTGTATAACAAGTGATGTTTGTGGTAATAAAGGTCTCAATAGATAAATGGTAGATTCAAATGAACTATGGATCCACTTACATGGATCAAAACATGAATTAAAAAAAAAAAAACTTGTAATTGCAAGGATAGTTGGCTCCATTACTAATTTATGCTCATTTTATTTTTACAATAGGGAGAGAGGAAGATAAAGAGAGAGAGATATGGATAGAAAGAGAGAGATAAAGGGATAGACAACAAAAGAGAGGTGGGGTAGGTGATAGAGATAGAGAGGAAAATAGAGATGGAGAGTAAGATTGAGATGAAGGAGATTTATATGGAGGGAAGGAGATGGGGAGATAAATAGGCGTACATGAGAAAGACATATATATAGATGGAAGAGAAAAATATATAGAGTGGGAGATAGAAAGTATGCATGTTAAAATTAGAGATTAAAATAATACAAATTGGTAATATAGGATACAATTGAGTTTTTTGATGAAATTCAATTAATTGTATTGAAAGGTCAAGAAATATGATGGCAAACCTTCTAGGTAATGTTTCTATAAGACTTGGTGATGGACATTGGACCACTTTGGTAGACATATCAAAGGTGGAGATCAAGGTAAGGCCCTCAGTCCCAAACAATACCTGTAATTGGAAAATATTTGATGATGATGATGATGATGATGATGATGATGATGATGATGATGATGATGATGAGGATGAGGATGAGGATGAGGATGAGGATGAGGATGAGGATGAGGATGAGGATGAGGATGAGGATGAGGATTTGGTCAAAGTTTTACAGTGCATAATTATGAAGGTCAAGAAATTGATTTTTATATAAATTTGTAGTTGTAGATGGGAAGGAAAAGTTGTCTATAAATTAGTTCATTCAAATAAAAATAAAAAAGATCACAAAATGATAATTTTATTTAGAAAGGGAATTTAATAATAAGTTACAGATCTTTCTCCAACAAAGAGTCTGAGAAATACAAGATTATTTTTACAACACATTGGGTTGCATCTGTGTATGTGAGGATTCCTTTTGGACTTACATATTTTGGAGCTACATTTCAAAAAGAGAAATGAACTTTTTCATTTGTATATATTGTTGGCTCTATTATGGTTATGTATCAAGATAATTTGACTACTTATGATAATCCTTAAAGGATCATAAGTTTTCATTAGTATTCAAGCCAACAGTTTTGGTTGGTTAGTCAATATTCACCAAGCAGAAGTTGTCATTTGTATTCAAGAAAAATTTGTCATTAGTATTCAAGCAGATAGTTGTCCACAATTTTTGAAATTTGGTGTGGCTGCCCGACTTTTCCTTTGCCTTATCCCACATGAGGACAAGGTCAAAGATCTTGAAGGATTTAATGGTGGCTCTCTAGTCAAACCACCGCTTGATGATGGCCCGGTGCTTTAATACATGCTCCAAGGCCAAGTTTCTCTTCTCCTCCAGGTTGAGGAGGTTCATAAGTCTAACTTGTACTCGATCTTTGCCTCCCACGTATTGGTCCATAAATCTCAAGATTGGGATTTTCAAGTTCATAGGGAAGACTGATTGCAAGCCATAATCTAATTGGTATAAGGATGTCCCCAAAGCATTCTTGAACCTCACTCGGTCTATCCACAGGGAATATTTTAGTTGTGTTTGCCAATCCCACAAATTTTCATTGAGGAGATGTTTGATCACTGTCGTCAAGTTCTTGTTGGTAGACTCTGCTACGCCATTTCCTTGAGGATAATAATTGGAAGATAATTTGAGGATTACCTAGTTTTTAAAGGCCCATTGCGTGAGTGAGGCGGATGACAAAGAGGGAGCATTGTCACATACCAGATAGAATGGCATCCCCAACCTAGTTATAATATGCTCCTCTAGGAACTTGGTCACTACCTCCATGGTGCAATTCTTCAATGCTTGGGCCTCCATCCAGCATGTGCAACAATCAGTTTCTATGTAGAATGAACTTTTTTCCTGTAGACGAAGGGGGGTTAGTCACTCCAATAAAATCTAAGCCCCATTGGGCAAATGGATGTACTTCATATACTGGCTGTAAGGGCATTTTTTGATTTCTCTCTTAGGTTGCGCTTGTTTGGCCAGTGTCGCATGATCTCACCTGTTATCCAGTGTCTTTGAATAATGTTGGCCAAAATATCCCACCCTGAGAATTTGGTGAGTGGTCATGTAAGCTGAACCGTACCCTATTTTGTATTTGGGTATGTGCAGGATCATGGTATACCAAGCTATGGTCTTAAGTGGCAATGAAAATTTAGAAAATTAGGGTTAGTCAACTTGACATAAAATATTAAACATCTTATCAACCTTATGTGAAAAATTTGTAAGAACAGAATCTGTAGGAAATTTAATTTAGTTTCTAAACTAATAGCCCTTTTCTGAAAAAAATTAATCTAATTGTTCAATATTTTAGATTTTAATGCAGTAGTACAATTTTTTTAGGAAAAACATAAAAAGTATGTGTATGTCTGACCACCTTAATCACAATCAAATGATGATATATTTTCACAAGATTCTAATTATAAGCAGTAGACTCATGCCCAGATGTGACACATATTCTTGTGTAATTTTTTTCAAAATAAATAATTAATTATGAATTTTCTGCTACAACTTATTCAAAATAAAAACAAACTCTCATGTCTAACCACCTTAACTAATTCTAAACTTTACGAAATTGGAAATTTATTTTTTCTTATAGTAGGCAAAGCATAGAATGTGATGCATGTTTCAGATTTCAAAAAGGTTAAACCGTTTGAAATATATGGTTGTTTTTCAATTAGTATGTCAATCAGGACTTTAGAGATATCTCAACTAGAAAATAAGTAATAATTACTTACTGAACTCAAATTCTAACAGCAATTATATTGATGGAAAGCTAATAAAGTCTTTAAGAAACCCTTTTTGTTTCATCCATTTTGGTGTAAAAAAGGTCATCAGCTACATTGTCTAAGTTTGTAGATTAAATGAAATATGGTGAACACATCATTTGGGTTGACCAACCACGTTTGGCATTAGAAAGCCAAAACCTAAAGCAACTACCAAGCCTAATCGTATATCCGATATTATCGTATATCTAATATTATCATATATCCGATATCTCCCGCCCAAATACAACATTTTGATTTCAAAATTTTATGATTCAAGTTTTTTCAATTTTTCAATTTTATGAGTTTTAGTTTATATATTATAAATTTCACTTATTTTAATATTAATATTAGATGGTAATAGCATTAGTATTATATAATTATATAAATATTACTATTAGATAATTTTTTAAATATTAATATTATATAACTATTTAAATATTAGTATTATATAATTATTTAAATATTAGTATTATATAATTATTGAAATATTTGTATTATATTATTATTTAAATTTCTCTATTTTATAATAGTATAATATTAGTAGTAATTATTTATTAATATTTATAGTATAACAATAATACCTAGGAGAGAGAGTAGGAACTGTAGAGAGAGAGAGAGAGGGAGTAGGAACTCTCTCTCTCTCTCTCTCTCTCTCTCTCTCTCTCTCTCTCTCTCTCTC
>MU223511.1:567803-581303 GCA_018584345.1 Thuja plicata
TTTTATATTTCCTTTGTTAATTATGTTACCCAAACTTTTATTGTGAAAAGCTTCGAGGTAAACTTTGTGCAAGTCAGGACCCACAACATCCCAGAGGTGTTTGTAGAATTCACAGGGGAAGCCATCGTATCCTGGAGATTTATCATTGGCCATAGAGAAGGCTGCCTCCTTGAGGTCTGAGATGGTAAGCATTTTCTCACAGAAGGCACACTGCTCGACCGCTAGGCGGTTTGGAGTAACAGCAATACAAGCCTTGAGAGCTTCATCCCGAGCAGCTGAATTGCCCTGAGAAGCAAAGACTTGCTCATAGCTGGACAAAGGCCTGAAGAATGGCCGGAAGCTTAGTAAGGGTCTCAGATCCTTGCTTGATCTTTTGAATACCAACATTAGTATGACGAGCTTTGAGAGCCTGGAAAAACTCCTTGGAGGCTCTGTCGCCCACCTCCAACCAATGGAGACGGGCTTTGATTTGAGTACCACGGGCAGCATAGGCATCAGCAACTTGTTTCTGATGGCGAAGCTGGGAAAGCTTAAGCTAGAGATCTGTATCGAAGGGGTTCAATGTAAACGCTTCTGCAGCGCTACGCAGAGCCTTAGTATTAGCTTCATAAGCACGCTTTCTGTAGTAGGCTAACTGATGACCATAAATGCGAAGAAACCTCGCACTGCGGGTAATGGCGTCATTCCACCACGAAATCCAACCAGTATCACTGTGGGGCTGAGGAGATAAATTCCAAACTTGAAGAATGTGGGCTATAGTGGAATTGTGCGTCAGCACAGACGTGTTAAGAAAAAATTGCATCTGAGCAGCTCTCCTAGTGCAGGACTGCCAAGTAATGGAAAAGTAAATGGGGAAGTGATCTGACAAGGTAACATCTGTCAGAGGAATGATAGGTAGGCCTCGATCTTCAGAAAAGGAGAAAACATATTGAGCCGTTATCATAGCATGATCCAGTCTCTTAAATATGCGATCAGAGCTAGCTCTAAAATTGGACCAAGTATGCCAGACCCTACCCTGTTGGCGGCGGTTAGCATTGGGATCAAAAAGGCCCAATTTATTGCGCATGTGATACCAGGCTTTTCTCTCCCCAGCTGTCCAACGAAAAGGCAAATTTCCCTCCTTGTCAGAGGCTAGCTCAACCATGTTAAATTCCCCACACATAACCCAAGTAGCTGGAGGCAAGTTGTCTGCCAGTTAGATGCATAATCAAGATCTTTCGATAGCATCATTAGGGGCGTAAACATTAATTACACCAAAAGAATGATTATGCAAAGATAGCAAAATCCAGGTTGCACGTTGCATCGGGTCAGACCCATGCGCACTAACACAAGAATGAAGGTGAGGTGCCAGAATAGTAATGACACCGCCTTTGCCAGCTTCATGCTGAGAAGAAAAGACAATGTCGTCTGGCCATATGACACGACAGGAAGAGTTCAGCAAAAACCCAGAAATTTTAACTTCTTGTAGATAAAGCACGTCCAGATTCTGAATCCTGCGATGATTATCATGAACATAGTACTTTCTGGAGAGGTCAGTTAGACCTCGCACATTCCAGGACTAAAAAAATCATAAAAAATCTTGCATGGCTTCCTCGTCCCCAAGAGAGGAGAAGCTATTCTGCAAGTAGGCTGGAACATAACCGAAGCTGGGGAGAAATTCTCTAGATGAGGTGAACCACCTTTGATCTGGGTCATCCGTGTGACCATCAGGACTGCAAGACCTATGCATAGCCCTGGAAGTAGGCAAAGAAGCTGTTGGCAGCGCCAACACCACTTCTAGAGTGGATGGCTTTGCAGCTGGACTCTTCCCCTGTGAAACAGGGTTTGAAATAGAGGGCACCACTGGTGGCACATCAACTAGCAGAGAATGACCAACGGGCACATCCAGAGATGGAAACACAGCAGTAGAGGCTGGTGGCATCTTAGGGCCTGAGGCATTCTGGCCTTTACGTGTAACTATAGTCCATTCTTCTTTTTTTCCAGCATCGATGGCTTTGACCGGCACATCTTTAGGCATAGGTTTCACCCGAGGGGTAGCCAGCGGGCAATCTTTGATCTTGTGTTCTACCGATTGACATCGATAATAGGTGTTGGGAAGATTCAAATAAAGTACCTTTTGAGAGATGGTGAGGGCACCAATCTAAATTTCAACAGTGTCCTTGAGGTCCCTGGAAAGGTCGACCTCAACACAGACCCGCTTCTGGGGACGGGTATTGAAAAATTTGTCATGCTCCATGAAAATGACTTTGCCGAGGGTTTTAGAAATAGACTCAATAAATGGCCAGCATGGAAAGGGGAGGCCAGGGAACTCGACCCAAACTGGAACCCTAATTTTTTTGTCGTCCGAGACAGTAAAGTCTCGAGACCATTTCTGAAAAATGAACAGGGAGGACCTAATAGTCCAGGGTCCACGGTTAAAAACCGCTTCTTTCTGAGAAGGGTTAGCGAACCAGAAAAGGAAA
Source organism: Thuja plicata (assembly GCA_018584345.1). Lineage (NCBI taxonomy): Eukaryota > Viridiplantae > Streptophyta > Pinopsida > Cupressales > Cupressaceae > Thuja > Thuja plicata. The sequence continues at coordinate 570,266 of MU223511.1, forward strand.
AAACCTTTGGTAAGGTTTTGCACACCATCAAGACGGACCCCATGCGGGGTCCAGCTCTTGTTGACCCAATCCTTAAGGATACTTTCAGGAGGAGTACGACCCACAAAATATCCAATCAACATATACTTTTCTAACCATTCACAAGAAGAATCAAATTCATGTGGATTAAGAACAATATCAGGGTTACCTCATGAAAGACCTTTGGGACAAACTTGCGGGGACGTTTGTTTAGAGGAGGCACCATGGCTGTCCGAAGCTTCAACTCGCGCACCAGCGGCAACTGCTAGGCCGAAGTTGGCCAGAGCCATAATAAAAACTAACCCTAATGCAAAAGGGATCCCGTAGTAAATGCGGTGTGATAGATGGATGGCCCAGAGCGAAAACACAGATAGGACACCGTACGTATGAAACCATAGCAGAGCGAAAAAACCCGCCGTAGAGTAACTGTTATAAACAGGAGTTATATAAAAACTGTCATAATCATAAAATGCCTAATGCAGAAGATCTTCAAACTGTTCAACCCAAGCAGTCCAGCCAAGGGGTCCTTCCATCCAAGCAATTCCTTTATTGGCTTGGATTTGAGCTATCATAGAGATCTGATCATCCGTTGCATTCTTGTTCTTGGTGATTTCCTTATGTAGTTTTTTCATAGTTTTGTTGAAGAGAGCCATATTGTTCATATGATTGTGATAGTCATAACCATCTTTCATTTCAAAGACAAACATCGTGGAGTGCCCCATCTTGAGGAATCTAATAAGCTTTTCCCTCTCGATCATCATAGTGATGCAGACCTACGAGGAGATTTTAAAGAGTGTGAGTTTCAATGAAGACTCAGTAAGAGATCTATGTATACCTTGATACCTTTCTTCATTCCTGCACTTCCATAGCTGCCATAAAATGTTAGAAGAAATAATGTGCCATAGAATATTAGAATCTTTTTTAAGTCCCTAGATATGACCAGTGATAATTTCAAAGATATCAATGAACTTAGGATATGTTATGCCAAATAAACCCCAAACCTTCTTCACAAATTTACATTCAAAAAGAATATGTCTACAAGAGTCAAGACTATTGCAGAGTCTACACACATCAGTAGGGGCATGGTACCTACTGATAGGAAGTCTATTAATCAACATAAGCCATTTAAAACATCTAATTTTCAGATCAATAGAAGACTTCCACATTATATTAAGGATTTTTCTCCAGTCTTTAGTTTCCAGGGAAGTGTACCAAAGCCCATTGATATGCTCAATAATATCCGGATTATTGCTCAGAATATTGTAAACATTTTTGGCTTTGATTTTGTTAATCAAGGTACCATCAAGCCATTTTATATTGAGGTATCTATGTGAGTCAATGAAACAGGAGGAAGGGAGATCTTTACAAGCTCTAGAGATCATGTTATAAGTCTTTTTATGAGCAGCAGGAAGGTTATGTTTATCTCTTAACTCCTCCTAGCTAATCAGACAGTCATTCTCAAAGATGTCAATAAATGTGGAAATACCCAGATTGTTCCAAATTTTGGCCGAGCAGCCTTGAGACAGGGCCAGAGGCTTCCCCTGAAGATGGAGGTTCCACCAAATGGATATTTCACCATGCAGAAGGGTATCAATATGGAAGGAATTATCAGAGATAAAGAGCCTAGAAGACTCCCAAGCTTTCCAAATGGTTTTAAAGACAACAGATCCATGCACATTAACAGGAAAATTGCCAATTAAAAGATCATCAAATGGAACATCTTTCCAAGTTTTAGCCTTCATTGGGTATCCTCTCATGATATTATTTCTAAAAAGAACTTTCCATGGTTCTTCCCCATCTACACAGTGGAAGACCCATTTGGTGGTCAACGCCATACCTTGAATCCTAAGATCTTTTAGACCAAGACTTCCGAGTTTTTTATCAGTACAGAACCAGTCCCATTTGACTGCATGCATCTTTTTGTTACCTTCACCATTAGACCATAGGAAGTTCCTTATGGATTTTTGAATTTCCAAGATTTGATAGTTGTTAAACATCCAAACCGAGGAGTAATATATATTATATGAGGATAGAATTTTTTGGCAGACCTGTAGTCTACCAGCTAGAGACAAGGATCTGTTATACCAGCTATTTAGTTTTTTAGAGATCTTCTTTTTAACCCATAACCACATATCTTTAAGAGAGGGATCCATAGAGAAGGGGATGCCCAGGTATCTAACTATGTTTCTGGGACCACCCCACTGGAAGCCATGCTTTAGAAACCAACCCGGAGGCTATTCTTCCCTGCCAAGGCATATACACTTAGTTTGGGACAGCTTAGCTCCTGAGATTGTGCAGAATAAGTCAAGTTTTTTAGTAAGGGTATTGAAATTCTCTTCTTCCAAACCAACAAATAAACTAGTATCATCAGCAAATTGACAATTGGTCAAATTATCCATGTTGGGTAAGGTGATACCTTTGACCGCCGGAGAAAGGGTATTGTCAGTAAGGATGAAAGACAGAGCTTTAGAGGCAATAACAAAAAGAGGAAGGGTGAGCGGGTAGCCTTGTCTGATAGATCTTGTTAGGGAGAAAGGGTCAGAGAGAGAGAACCATTAACATCTACTTGGGCCATAGCATCCTTTAGCAAGAGCTTGGTGTAATTATAGAAACGGTCAGGGAAACCAAATGCCCTAAGCATCATGTCAACAAAATTCCATTCGATTCTATCATAGGCCTTTTCAAAGTCCAGGAGAAGGATTACTGCATTTTGGTTGGAGGTTTTGGCCCAGTTCATGGCTTCCCAGCTTGTAATGAGATTTTTGAGGATATATCTACCTTTAATAAAGCCAGTCTGAGTAGAGTTAACAAACTTGGGCAGGATGTTTTCCAATCTATGAGCCATAATCTTAGCAAGTATTTTGTAGGAAATATTCAAAAGAGTGATTGGGCGCCAATTCTTGATAATAGTTTTATCACCATCTTAACTTCATTATATTACTTATATTTATTAGAGTAAACATTTGTAGATTATTTTATGTATAAATTTTTATATTTTGATTGTTTAATAATAAAGTTATAGTGTATGATATTTGTAAATTATTTGGTTTTTTTTAATCAATTTTGAATGTTATGGATGAATCAAATAGAGGTGAATTTCAATGTTATGTATTATATAAGGAAGATAAAACTGAATTAGTAAAAAGAATAATGATGGTACCTATATCAAAATGGTATTAGTTATTATTCTTAAAGATTTGAAATCAATTGGTGGAATATATAAAGATGACTAACAAAAATCATACCAGTATAAGATTCAATAGCAGTATCAATTGATTTGATTCTAACTTGTTATTTAATGGCTTCAATAGGGATAAACATGAGTCGATATTATATACAAAGATGATTGATAAACACCATATTTTTGTACGATATAGTGAAGAATCAATAGCTTACAATTTGTATAATCCCATAACTAGAAACATTTTAATTAAAATTTACAAATGACTTATATTTGTTCATTCACGACACTGTCTATGAGGCACAATATTTGCACCCAGCTCCATCAAGGCCCAGGTCAAATCAGCCTAGCTGTATTGCCTATGCCTTTTGCATGGGCTGGCCTTAAAGATTACACACTAACATTTGACTTCTTAGATGGCTCGTGGGCCCGGCTGTTACTCTGTTCCGTCCAACTCTTCATCTTGTTTCTTTGCCATCTACCATTTTGTTTTCTGTTGCGGTCATTTTAACTCTCTTCAAGTCACTGTCACCGTAGCAGTCAAGTTTGAATCTGCATCTCCCGCCAACTGTTAATTTTGAATATACATTGAGTGCCCAATCTCTTAAAAAGAGGAGTAGAAGAATTTCTTGTGCTCATTTAACCATATTTCACACGCTCAACCCGTCATTTCAATTTTGAGGGGGAAATCTTCAATGTATTGTGGAACTCTCCCATTTCCCTGAAATTTCAATATTATTCAAAGGAGAACTCAGATTTACACCATCTGATAAGATTTGTATGCTAGAGATTGAAGTGGGTGTAAAATGCGTGGGCTTCAATCCGCTGGGAGAGCAGTCCATAGTTGGAAGCATATTATAATGTAATATCTTCAGTGAGAACTATCGATACCCTTCCTTAAAAAATTTATGCACTATTCTATATTTGAGTGTGTGACTTGAATTTTTTTTGTAAGAATTAGAAAACCTCTTTACAAAGATTTAAAAAAAAAATTATGTATTGAGTAACACTTGCTAGTAGCACCATCTACATCTGAAATCAAACAGAATTTCAAGATCGTATAAATAATGATAAAATAAATTTATTTAAGTTTAATTCTTAGTAATAAAAGTATACAAATCACATTAAAATATTTTATCAAATTTGTTAAAAATAAATAAATATCTATTATATGTTTTGATTTATGTTTGACAAGATGTAAAATATGGTACTCTAGTAAGTTTTGTGATATTGAAATGAAAAAATAATTCGTAGCATATACAATGAATTTTCCTTTAACATGTGAATAAGTTGCAACATTTAATAATAAATAAGGAATTTATTAGAAAACACATGGGAGTCACAGATACTAGCAAAAAAAATTGTCAACAACATTATACTCTCACATTGACAAGAAATGTGTCAATATTTACCACTAAATTTTATTATACATAACCATGGATGATGGAATGGTAAAACATTGAATTGAAACCTCTTTAAATTTGATTATAACTATCATCACAATGGATGACAATATTCAATGTTTTGTTTAAGAAGGTTCTAAGATATAATGTTTTTGTTTCTAATGTTAATTATGGATTAAGTCATATAATATTGATAAAGATTAATATTTAAAATGAATTTGTCGAAGTTCTAAGAAATTATTAAAAGTTAGAAGTTCTAATCAACTAAACAATGTTGTGAGGGTGTCATCTTACTTTTGAAGACTAATAGTATTTTAAGTAATATTTGATTTAAACATTAAAATTCTAATCAATAATAATAAAATTATTACCCTAGTATGCTGACTAGTTATATATTATTTTCAATGAAACAACTAAAAATATCCTTATATCCAAAAGACATCATATGTTTGTTCAAGATGTCTCTAATTATTTATCTTTAAAATCTTCAGCAATATTTTTTATTTTTTATGTTTACAAAGAATAAATGCAATAAACCATGAGAATTAATATCCCCCATATAGGGTGGATGATTGACATTTAAGAATTTCAATGTGGGTGAGAGTTGAGCAATATAAATTTAAAGAGCATAAACTATAACACTTCCATAAAAATCATTAACTTTAATTATCTAGAGATAATAATTTATTCCTCTAATTACTATATCAAAATCACCTCTAATTACTATATCAAAATCACCAAACATTTAGCAAATAAAAAATGTGATTTAAAAATTGTTGTAAGTTTATTTAGAAATAAAATAAATTAAGGAACATCTTGACGTTTATAAGGAGTCAAAGGAAGCTTTGGAGGATGGGGAGTTAGAGGTATTACATTAAGGAGATGCTAGGAAGAAAAACCCTTTAGCTAAACTAGGAGATCAAGTTGTCTAATCAGGGATACTTATGAATCGAGAGGAAATGAGTTGGTTAATGAGATTGTTACCAGTATTGTATTGTCATTTATTTTTATACCACTATGGAATTGATGTCAACTTGTTGAAGATGGAAATCGATGACTGATGCAAAAGACTAGTGTGAGTTTATGAAGTCGACAATCATTGATTGATGAAGAAGATTTGAAGACCTTTGATGGAGAAGGCTAATGCTAATATTGATTTGATGAAGACCTTTTTATGCAATGATGTGTATTTGATAACGAATTTGACGGGAAGTGTGCTTGAAGGACAATAACCATTTAGCATTAGGTATTCATATGATGTTATGGTATTTTTATGATGTTGTCAAGGCAATATAAAGATTGCCTAGAAGATGGAAGATTGATAAGATGGTTTATGAATAAAATATATTTGAAGACCTTATGAAAAAATGCTCTACATTATTCTGGATAAGATGATGGCTTCTTGAAAATATGGTAATAATGAATTTGCACTGTGAATATTGCACTGGGTGCTCAATATGCTGTGGTTCTGGGTGTTTTTGGGTGGTTGTACACTTGTGGGGTGGAGCTCAGTTGGTGGAGTTTTGGTGGTTTTTTCTTATAGGTGGTGTGATTTTTTAGTGGGATTTTATTCCTGATTTATTTTTCTTTTATGGGGTTTTCAATCAAGCCTTCTAATGAGATGTCCACTTGGAATAATAGAAGGTGACTTGAAGATGCTAGTTTGGAAGGGCTTGACAAATTTATCATGTCTTATTTTTGGGTGGGAGATAGCTAGACTATGAGTTTTGAGATCCTTGATTGGAAAGGTTTAGATCACTAGTTGATTAAACTCTTATCAAACTTCTTCATAACCTCTAAAAATCCTTCCTTCAAATTCTATCTTATGTGTCTTTAGGATTCTTCCCTTCATGAGAATATTGTAAATTGGTGGATCAGAAGCAAGCCAATTTTTGGGACAACAATATTCTCTTTTACCAAGAGGCTGCAATTTTTGAAGTATATGTTCAAGAGATGGAACAGACAGTGCTTTTTGAATGTCTTCAGTAGAAAGGTCGATGCTCAATATTGACTTGACGATATCACTCATAATATTAGAGATCAGGGGTTAACTGAGGTGTATTCTCAATTCAAAGCTAAAGTAATCAAGGTTCTTGAGGAGTGAGAGCATCAAGGAGAAATTTTCTAGAAACAAAAATCTCATATTGATTGGTTATAGGAGGGTGATAGAAACACTTATTTTTTCCATAACTTAGTTAAATACAAGAGGTAAGGTAACTTCATTAGATCTCTTAAATCCTTTGTAGGACATACTTTATCTTCTTTCAACTTGATTTCTAGAGAAATTATATAATACTAAGTCATGAATTTATGTACTGAGGACAATCCTATGAATAGAGAGGAAGATGATCTAATCTTAAACTACATTCCCTCTTTGGTCACTAATGAAGTGAATGACTTTCTCATCAAGAGCATTACTTTAGAGGAACTAGAGGGGATTGTATTCTAGATGAAGAAAGGAAAATCTCTTGGACCTAATGGCTACCCTATTGAATTTTATGAATAATTTTGCGATGTTATCAAGATGGACCTCTTGGAGGTGGTTTTATAATCTCAAAGAAATAAAAAATGTTGAAAGCCATGAATGCTACTTTCCTAGCCCTTACTCCAAAAAGAAAAGGAGTTGATTCTTTAATTTTATTTAGACCAATAACTCTTTGTAATATTGTTTACAAAATTATTACCAAGCTAATTAGATAGAGACTTAGGCCTTGGCTTAGATATTTAATTTTAGAAGATCAAGGGGGTTTTGTTGTTGGCAGACAAATTTTATATGGGGTTGTAGTTGTTACCAAATCTATTCATTTTATGGCGCTCTCTAAGGAAAAATCAATATTTATTAAGCTAGACATGGCTAAGGCATATGATGGGGTCACTTGATCCTTCTTGTAGAAGAATTTAAAATACTTTGGGTTTTTTATTAAGTGGATTGAATGGGTTATGAGTTATTTCACTTCCTCTTCTTTTTATTTCCTCATTAATAGTGATCCTTCTAAACTTTTTAAGGCTTCTCAAGGTCTACAATAGGGGGAACCTCTCTCATCTTATCTCTTTGTTTTAATGGTTGATGGGTTGGAGAGGTTTATCAAGGCCCAGTTCAGGCAATGGATGATTATGAGATAAATTTGGGAAGATAGAGTTTCTCCACACACTATTTTTTGATGATATAGCTTTGATGGGACTTGCTAGAGTTAGTGAGGGTAATAATTTTAGATGATTGATTGACATTTATGTGGAAACTTCTGAGAAAATAAAAAATGGAGATAATTCCTCCATATTATATTTTAATACTTAGCCTATCTAGAATATGATTACTAGAAATTTGGTGTATCTTGGCATTCCTATTGCAATTAGCTCTTTACCAAGCAAGTTCTAGCATGATGTTTTAGATAAGTTTCACAAAACAATTCTCATTGAACTTATAGGTGTCTATTTTTAGCTAGGTGAGTTACTCTTTTAAATTTTGTAATGTAGGATCTTCTTTATAGATGTTTTGTGAAAGCTTCTCCTTCGAGCTTCATTCAGGAGTTTGACTCCCTATCTCATCGATTACTATGGGTTGGAAATTTACTTTCAAATAAATGGAGTCTAGTCAAGTGGGATTATGTCTATAGAATAGAAATGCTCACTTTACATCCAGAAATTTAGAAATGCTGACTTTACATCCAACTGATAAATTTTAAAACCTTTGTAGGTTGCATATGTAAGTAAGGTTCTAACTCCTTCCAACCTTACAACTAGAGTGAATTTTTCTCCATAATCAATTCCTTCCTCTTTTGCATAACCCTTGCATACCAGTCTAGCTTTATTCCTTGTTACTTCTCCATGTTCATTCAACTTATTTCTGAATACCCACTTAGTACCAATTACATTTTTGTCATTGGGCCTAGGTACAAGTGTCCAAGTCTTGTTATTTTCAATCTCTTCAATCTCTTCATTCATGGCTTGTATCCATTTTTCATTTTCTGAAGCATCTTTTACTATTTTCGGCTCAAAGTCACATAACAAGCATGTACCATCTCTCAACTTACTTCTTGTCATAACTGCAGAGTCCTTCAATCCTATGATTTGATCATGTTTGTGGTGCCTCCTCACATACTTTTCTAGAGTAGGTTATTTTTTTTCTTTAGATTCATTAATCTCGTTCAATTTAGGTTGATTCTATGTCTCAAAATCTTCATCAGATAGCTCGGCAGTTGCCTCCTGTTGCCCGACAACCTCATTCTATGACTCGGCAGGTGCTATATGTTGCTCGACAACCTCTTTCAAAGGTTTAGGTAATACATTAGAATATTCCTCATCCAGATAGACAAATGATTTATAACTTTCAGGTTCCTATATGCATTTCGCTTCATTTCTTTCTACATATTAATCAATTCTAACATTCGCACTTTCCACAATTTTGTTAGTGTTATAATTCAAACACTTATATGCTTTAATTTTAGTTGAATAACCAATAAATATGCCTTCCTCTCCTTTAGCACCAAGTTTTCCATTTCTGTTATCCTTCAGTATGAAACATTTGCTTCCAAAAACTTTGAAATATCTTACATTAGGTGCATATCCATACCATAGCTCATAAGGTGTAGCATCAGTACCTTTCTTGACTTGTACTTTGTTCAGGGTATAGAATATTGTACTCACAACTTCTCTCCAATATTTTTGTGCAACATTTTTCTCCATCATTAGTGTTCTGGCATAGTCCATGATAGATCTATTTCTCCTTTTAGCAATACCATTCTGTGGTGGTGTCCTAGGTGCAGACATTTGCATTTTTATACCTCGGTCATTTCAGAACATGTTAAACTCATTAGAAATAAACTCACCTCCTCGGTTAGATCTCAAACATTTCAGACTTTTACCTATTTCTTTTTCAACTTTTGCCAAGTACCACTTAAATAACTGGAATGCATTAGATTTTTCCTTAAGAAACATAAGAGTCATCATTCTAGAGTAATAATCAACAAATAGAATGAGATATTTGTCTCCACAGTAACTTTTCTCACCAATAGAACCACAAAGGTCAATATGAACTAATTCTAGAATTTCCTCAGAAGTACATGTGTTTTGCTCTTGAAACTAGACTTAGTCATTTTTCCCAACTGACATTGCTTACACTTGCATTTTCAGGTTTCTTTAACTTAGGCAGCCTTTTAACCCTTTTCAATTTGCTTATGCTTACCAAGTTATCAAATTTTACATGATACAACCTGTTACGCCATAACCAAACATCATTATGTTGTGCAAACAAGCATGTCTCATCAGCTAAGTCTAGATAGAACAAGTTACCTTTTGTCTGATCTCCGTGCTTCTAACTAGTTCTCCAGTGACATCAAAAATATTTTCCTTCTTGTGATGGAACTCAACTCTATAACCAGAAGTATTCAGTTGTGCAACACTCAATAAATTATAGTTAAGATCATCAACCCAATATGCATTATCACATCTGATCTTGTCAGTTTATCTAATTGATCCTTTCCCTTTAACAGACCTAGTGCATCATTACCAAATTTAACATAACCACCTTTGCACTGATCTAATGTCTCAATTTTTTTTTTATCACCAGTCATGTGATGTGAACAGCCACTGTCAATAATCCAATGGTCACCTTTACGCATATAGGAAATTAATGCAGTCTTCTCATCATCATCAGAATCATCTTTCATAGCAACATACACAACTTCTATATCATTTTCATCGAAATTGTTAGATCCACTGTCAAAAGCTTCTTCAACTATATAGCAATATTTCTTACTTTTATCTTTGTAATCCTTATACTTTCTGAAGTCTCAGTCATCCTTTCTATCTTTGTACTTGATGTCTCTTCTTTCATCTTTGTCAATCTTATCAAGACATCTAGCAGCAATATGACCAACTTTGTTACATGAAAAACAAATGATAGGAAGTTTACCTTTGAATTTTCCTTTTCCTCTAGATAGTCTTCTTTCCACAAGTGCCTCAAGTTCTTCTAGATCATCATCTGTAGTGTCATTGTCACTGTCCACACATTTCTTTCCTTTCTTTGATTTGTTAAGGGCCAACTGGGACTTGAATGCAGAATCAATAGCTTGTGGAGTGTAGTTATCAAAATTTGACATCTCAAATGCAGTAAGTTTGCCTAACAGACCTTCCAAAGTCAAATTATTACTAGGAGTACATCTCAATTCTTGAATTGCAGAGACTCTAATAGCATATACAGGAAGAAGATTCCTCAGTACCTTCCTCATAATGGTGTTATCATGTAATGTCCCTCGAGTAATGCATTTTTTTCAAATGATGATGTCATTATGAATATTGGAAATAACAATATCATTAATATTTGTGTCATTAATAATCGATCATCAGTATAAATATAATACCTTGCAATATATGTTGAAAAAGAAAAAAAGAACAAATAAAACTTTCATAATATAACAAATAACTTATATATATATAT
>MU223511.1:616085-642483 GCA_018584345.1 Thuja plicata
GTATCACTGCTACAATTGTTAGAAAGTAACAATGAAGTGACCTGAATTAAATGCAACTTATCTTGCTGATACAGATCTCTGTTCTTCTCTAATAGATCCTTACTGATCACATATATCTTTGCAGCACCTCAAGGATATCTCTAATCCTTCATCAGAATTCGCACATTCCTTCTGCTTCTTCACATTTCCACACTTCTCACACTCTCATCTTGTATTCGCAACTTGATCTTTCATATATACCCTTCAAGTTATTAAGTCGGCCCAATTACAAGTTTCAATTAATAGATATTACATTGGTCGGCTGAATAAACATTTACAAATAAAATCCTTCTCAGGCTGACGCAGTCCAAAAATGATATTCCAGTGTTGACCAACTGATGCTCGGTGAACACTGCAGATTCTGCGAAAATCCTTCGGTAACTGACTGAACTCGGTAAGCACTGACTTTCCTTCACATTTTATTTGATGACCGACTGAACTCGGTAAAGACTGAATTTCCTTTGTCGACCGAGAGAACTCGGTAGTAACTAACTTCTCGGTATAGTATTCTGGAGCGCTTGGTAGACTTTGTAAATAGCTTCTCTTACCGACTGAGCTTGGTAGACTCTGTCTAATGACTGATATGACATTTGTGTAACATCAAGGACAATACACAATTAAACAATTGTTCCAACACTGAAGAGCTCCATAGAATCCTCCCTTGAGTCCTGAAGGAAGAGAACCATGAAGGTAGCATTGAGTTCCTTTACAATATTTTTGGTTCCAAAGAATTCCTGCACAACTTTGATCACATCATATTTGATGATTTCCTAGAAATTGTGGAATAAAAACATAGGGAAACCATCCGAGCCTGGGGCCTTATCTCTAGGAAGAGAGTCCAGGGTGTTTTGAACTTATTCCATATTAGGAATAGCACTCCAGAATTTGTTTTGATTTTCTAAAATGATTGAGGGAATTTTTCTCAAGAGGTCCTCCTGGTCCTCCTCAGAGAGATTAAGATCTTTAGAGAGAAGGGATGAGAAAAAATCAATATCTATAGTAGAAATGTCTTTTTCATCCTACAAGATTTGGTTCCCTCATTTGATGCTACTAATCCTATTTGAAGCCCTTTGTTTCATAGTAGATAAGTGGAAGAAACAAGTATTTTGGTCCCCCTCCCTCAAACATAGAAGACCCTCTAACATCAATATTCCACCATTCCCAGATCTTGTTAGTTATATTAGGATGGGTAATTCATATCTTTTCAAACCTGAAAGGGAAATTTCTTTTCTTAAGAATCAGGTCCAAAGTAAGAGCCAGGGGAGAATGATCTGATCCAATCCTCACCAAAGCGGATAAGTTACTATTATGAGAATTCACCCAATCCACAGTAATCAAAGCCTTGTCTAGGAAAACTTGGATGCACTCTTTCCCAATTATCATATTGCTCTAGGTAAAGCTTACCCATTGAAGATCCACATCTAAGAGGGCTTGATCATTGATGAAATCCATTATCTCTTGCCTGCTTTCTAGATCAGGGTTGATGCCTCCATATTTTTCCCCTTCTTTGAGTGGGGTGTTAAAATCCCCTATAATAATACCTTTAGAAAGATCTAATATGGAAATCATGCTTCTAATTTTGTCCCAATATGATCTTCTACTCTTTTTAGAATTAGGAGCATGGATATTCATTATATACCAACTTTCTTTATTCTTAATATTAGTAAAATTCAAAAGTAGTAGATTACCTTCATCATGAATAATTTCAGCCTTGATGTGTGAAGAGTTCCATAGATTCATCAGACCTCCAAAAGCACCATCCAAACTCGTGGTAGCCATATCCATAGTTTTACAAAATTTTATGCCCTCTAGTTTTTCCTTCTTCATCTTAGTTTCTTGGATTAGCATTATATTAGGTCTATGATCCCTTATCATATTCTCTATTACATCTTCCTTATGTGGACCATTGAGTCCATGAATATTCCAAGATATTAGATTCATTTCTTACTGGATGTGCAGGCATCTTGGATGGTATTTTGGGTTCCATCTGCTATGTTCTTCCAGGCTTATTCTTGTGAGATCTGGCTCAATTTTTTTTTCCCTAGAGTTTTTGTTTTAACACCCACATCTACTTTGTTTTTCTTCCTAGTTACTGCTAGGGAAACTAGGGAGAAGTCCCTACTATTATTTTTCTTCTTGACACTGGTCCATTCACCCACCGTCCCTTCTTTGTATTTGGAAAAAAGTTCCTCCATCCTAGTGATCTACCCTAGAGTGACCGATTTTAGTAGTGCTTTCATTTTGACTACCTTCTCGAGTTGATCTTGCTCTATGCTAGGGTTAGAAACATGGGAAGCCTCACCCAATAGGTTATTTTGTGTAGGAAAAAAAACCCAAACTCCAAGGAAGGTTTAGGGGATCTCAGAGCAAATGAAGATAGCTCCAATGCATGTGGGGTCCCTTCTCCAAAACCCCATTCTTCCATGGCTCTATCCGCTCCTAAGGGTTCCTGCATACTAATGCCTTACTGGGATAATTTAGACTCAGCAGAGGGCCAAAGCTCCACTCTCTCCAAAGTAGGAGCTATCTTCTCTATGGGGTCCCTCATTTGATGTTTGTTGTTGGTATCTTCTATTTCCACTACTTATTTCTTTACTGTATCAGGGATAACAATTGTAGATTCCTTTTTCTTCCAAACTTGGGTGCTATTTGTTATCTTTCCCACTTGGATTTTCTCCAAATCTGGGCCTTCAAGTACCTAGTCCTTTGTTCTTCCTATTAACCTTTGAGACTTCCTAACTTTTTCCTTTGCTAGTTCTGGGCACTTCCTGGCAATATGTCCATCTTTCTTGTAATGAAACAAAGAAAAAGGCACACTTTCATAATCCAATTTCTATAATATTTTTCCCAGTTTGGAATGAATCTCTATGACCTCTAGCATGTCTTTCCCCTCTTCCTCCCCTATTAAAAATCTAGCATAGGTTAGATGTCTTTTGTCCACCATCACTGGGTCTATCAAAAGAAGATCTCCAAAGGATCTAACAATACCAATGAAGACATATTTGTACCAAAACTCTAGGGGGAGCTTAGGAAGACTTACCCATATTGGGGCTTGGATATAGAAATAATCTCTAAGGTCCAGATTAGGAGACTACTTCTGCAGGGCCAGAGAGGATTTCCCAATAGCCCATGCACCCACACAAAGGATCTTGGCATAGTCCTCATGGAAAGAAAACTCAAAGGATAGAAAGCCCTTTTCCATGGCCTTTATTTCAACTTCACCCTTTAGGTTCCAATTTTTCTTTGCAAAAGATCTAAATATGTCAATATTAGGCCTTGAACTGACAAATTTTGCCCACCAGAGTAAGAGACATGGTTGCAATATTGTGGTCAATCAGTTCGTCCGATAAAGAAATGGCGTACTTACACTTTGTCTTTTTTATAGGTCTTTTATAACTAGGAAAAGAGACTTTCCTATTGGTTTAATCCTAAATAAAGTTGACCAAGGACGGTGCCAGGAAGAATCTTCCTTGTCACAAGACTGAGCCTCAGAATTTGCATCTGGCTTAAAAGTATTCCCCACTATCCACACATCCTCTTTACATGGACCCTTTTGTCTATCGCGTGGGACTCCATCCTCATTTGTTGTGTCTTCCTTATCCTATTCTGCTAGAGGGCCACCATCACAAGCTCCCACAACAACATCAGATACCTACAAATCCAGTTTCCCACATGCCCCCAAATTTTAATTTCCTCCCGTTCCCACTCCCACTCCTCCCATCGATGCTATGAGTACTAAGGTTAATTGATAAAAGATTTTAAGGGTGCTGATTCACTCCTCCCCTCTTAGTACATACCCTTCCATTATTCCAACAATAAGTATCAGAGATAGATCTCTTATTTGGAAAATTTTAAATCACTTGAGAGAAGAGATCATACAATCAAAAGGTATAGGCTTGATAAAAATATTGAGAATCAGAAGTTGGAGATACAAATTTTCTTTGAGAAATACAAAGAGGAAAGAAACAAAATGAAATAGTTATTGGCTGAAAGAAAAGTCATGGCATCTTGGTACAATGAGACTGACTATCATGAAGCAGAGATAATTGATTTATTTGAATCATCTGGATCCAGATCTGGTAATACATCTGACACATCTGAAGGAAGCATTACAAACCTAAATGAAATCAATCAACATCTGACTAAACAAGTGAAAGTACTGTAGATCGGTCAAGAGAAAAAAGATGGTAAGGATGATTGATGTTTAATGCAAGACAAGCTGAATAAGAAAGAAATTTAGCTATTGATGATAGGAGAAAGATGTTGGAAATGAGATAAGTAAATAAGAGGGGAGGGGTGAATTATTTACTCCAAAACAAATATTTTGTCCCTTAGATGTCTTAAATACTTTAACATTGTTACTCGGTTAATTAAGATATTCTTCTATAACTCAGGTGTCAAAGCAATCTTTATAATATCCAATACAATTATACTTTAGAGATTAAGTGCAGAAAGATAAAGCATAAAAAAAAATATATATACACAGGTGACACCATGATTTGACGTGGAAACCCAATTGTTGGAGATTTACTTCTGGCAGCTAGTTGATTGTATGTTTGCCATTGATGACAACATATAATATATAGTAGTGTTTTGTATGTACTTATCATAATGATGTTATCAAGCCTTGCACGGTTATATTCATGTTGTAGACATGTTTTTTAAGTTTTTTTCATACACGCAGACTCAGATATGAAGTTTTAGTTATGTTGTGTAATTATGTTAACAACAGTTACAGTTTCCAGAGTTTGTCTGTATAGAGCCGACGTATTGCATTGGTTCTTGAGTTGTGCCTATCTTTGGGATATGTGTGTGTATATTCAAGTTTAATTATGAATTGAAGATAGTTATCTAAAGGCACCAAACATGTTTCAACAAGATTGCAATGTTAGAGTTAATTTGGTGAGGCCAACTTTGTGAAGCGTCGCGTCTATTTAGTTTATATTGCGCAATTGTAATTATACTTGTGTGGTTAGTTAAGCCAACAAGGATGTTATGAAGAGTTTCCTAATATGTCCCATTATCTCATACTTTGAGGAAGATAATTATAGTAGTTAATTTTTGGAACTCTAGGTGTGAATGAGAAGAGAAGAGGTAGAAAAAGTACAGAGAAAAATATCAGTTGTGTTTCATTCATCAAGGATCTATGTGAAGAAGTGAAAGATTACAACACATTGGAACTGATCAAGATAGTAGGTCTACTCTATAGTTCATCATCAGATATAGTGCATATCTATATTCTACAGAAGGTTGTAGCCTTCACCATTGAAGCAGTGAGCTTCTGGATAGTGAGTCCTCACCCTTAACAGGGTTATTTGTAAAAGACTCCTAATAGGGTCAGACCCTTAACCAGGTCACTATACTTATTGCATTGTAAAGAACAACTCCTAATAGGGTTGCAAGAACTTCTAACAGGGATTATTATAAACAAGTATAGTTCATTGTGGGTGCTAATTTCCACCGGGGTTTTTACCATTTGGTTTCCCCATAACCAAATTGTGTTGTTGTCTATTGTGCTATCGGAATGTGCATTTACTTTATTATATTCTAGAGTTAATAAAAGAAAAGAATTAAATTATTTGATAACTGATTCACCCTCCCCTCTCAGTTATCCTTTGGGACTATTCTAACAATTAGTATCAGAGCCGAGTGCCTTTAAGAGAAATCCTAATAGCTTAAGGTAGATGAGATGGCATACTTCAGAAAATAGAGTCCCAAGTTTGATGGAGAGAATTATCTGGATTGGAAGAAAAAAATGATGACACATCTATAGTGTGTTGGTTTTGACATCTTTGAGATAACCACACAAGAATTTGTTATTCCCTCTCTAAAATAATTATCAAGAGATGAGCTACTAGTAAACAAAAGCATACATTCACAGCTAATGTAGTTGCCAAAGAAGCCCTTATAAGTGAACTATCTGACAGTGAATTCTTTGAGATCAAGAAAGTAGACAAGGCATACACAATATGGAAGTATTTAGAAGACATATTAGAAGGAGATATCCAAGAAAAGAATGCACGTAGGAAGACATGGAAAAATAAATACAATAATCTTGAGATGTTGCCTGAAGAGAACATCAGAGCCTACAATCAAAGGATAAATGAAGCAATTTCTGGAATCAGAAACAATGGTGGAGAAATATCACAAGAAGACATAATGGACAAGCTAATGACTACTCTAACAGTAGAATATGAGAGCAAGATCGATATTATAGATGAAACCATGCAATTTTCAAAAGACTTCAAGAGAGAGACTTTGATCAGTAAAATCTCTGCATTTGAGATATCAAGATTGAAGACTGAACCTAAAAGTGAAACAACCTTCAAAGCCTCAGTTCATGGTAACAAACCTTTACACATCTCTGACAATAATGAGAAAGAAGAAGTTGATGAATAACTAGAAGAAATAATTTCTATGATTTCTAAGAAGGAAAGAAAAGGCAAAGGAAAGTATGAAGGACAATTGCCATTCAAATGTTTTTCATGCAACAAGATCGGCCACATTGCATCCAAGTGTCCTACAAGAGTAAAGAAATTTTGATCTGATTATAAACCAAAATATAGAAAGGAATTCTATCATGCTAAAGAAGGTGTAACTAATGAAGCCTTAGGAGAAGATGAAATTGAATTCGTTGCCCTTAAAGACATGGAAAAATTGCTTGAGGAAATGGACATTGAAGATGAAAAGGAAGCACAAGAGTTAGCCCTAATTTCCAAAGCAGGCATTAGAACTGATTAGATCATTGATAGGGGATGCTCTCACCACATGACAGGTGATAAAGAAATATTTGTTCATCTAGAAAAGTACAAAGGTGGTATGGTTAGATTTGGTAATAACACTCCCAAACATATCATAGGTAGAGGATATATCACCCTGGATGGAAATAATAAGATAGATGATATTCTATATGTTGATGAATTACATCAAAATTTACTAAGTGTTGGACAACTAATCGACAAAGGTTATCATTTGGAATTCAAAGACAAAAAATGCATCATTAGCAACAAAGAAGGAGACATGTTTACATTAGGCTCAAAAAAATGGTAATGTTTTTTAGCTCAATTCATATGTAAGTTGTTTTGTTGCAAAAGTGGATGAAACTTGGTTATGGCACAAGAGACTCTGTCATATCAATTTTGATAATATAGTAAAGATAAGCAATGCCAAGGCATTTAGAGACCTTCCAAGTATTGCAAACCTAGTTGACACAATGTCCAGGGAATGTGTTATGGGAAAGCATGTAAGGAGCTCTTTCAGAAGCAAGAAGAACTCAGCTGAAAACAAGTTAGACCTAGTGCATATAGATTTATGTGGTCTTACTCAAACAAGATCATACTACAAAGAAAGGTATTTCATTTTGTTTTTTGATGATTTTTCAAGGATGATGTGGGTTGCATTCTTAAAGGAGAAGTCTGAAGCCTTTGAGAAGTTCAAAATATTCAAAGCCAAAGTTGAGAATGAATCTGGATTAAAACAAAAATGTCTAAGATCAGATAGAGGAGGAGAATTCACCTCTGACCAGTTTTATGACTACTATGAAGAACATGGAATCAAAAGAAAGTTGAGTGCACCCAGAACCCCTCAATAGAATGGGATAGAAAAAAGAAGGAACAAGATCATACTTAATACAGTGTGCACTATGATGATTGAAGAAAAAGTTGCACACACCTATTGGAGAGATGCAGTCAATACAATAGTCTATACTATCAACAGAACACAACTAAGATTAGGTGCAGATAAGACACCTTATGAACTTTGGTTTGGTAATGTACCTACAGTAAAATACATCAGAATCTTTGGCAGCAAGTGCTTCATCAAGAGAGATGACGGTGTTGGCAAGTTTGATGCTAGAAGCGATGAAGGTATTTTCCTTGGTTATTCTACTAAAAGAAAAGCATATAGATGTTTCAATTTAAGATTAAAGAAGATAATTGAAAGTACTCATGTAAAGATTGATGAGAAGTTCATGGTTCAAGAGCGGTACTATGAATATGCACCTATGATTGAGGATGAACCCAAGCCTAATAGTAAAGACACTATTATTGAAGAAATGTTTGATTGCATTGATGTATCATGTAATGAACTTGAATCAAGCAAAGAAATATCACAGATTACAGATGAGGATGTCACACCAAAAGTTTCAAAATTCACATCTAGGTATCATTCAAAATATGATATTATTGGAGATCAGAGTAGTAGTGTTTTGACTAGATCTAAAGCAAAAAGTTTAACAGTGGATGAAGAGGTATTTTTATTTTCACAGATTGAACCTTTAAATGTTGAAGATGCTTGCAAGGATTCTGATTGGCAGAAAGCAATGGAAGAAGAATTATATCAAATAATAAAAAATGATACATGGGAATTGGTTCCTATACCTAGTGACAAAAATGAGATTGGAAAAAAGTGGGTATTCAGGAAAAAGATGAATGAAGATGGTACAGTGGTCAGAAACAAAGCAAGACTAGTGTGTAAAGGATATGTGCAGAGGGAAGGGATAGATTAAACTGACACATTTGCCACTGTGAGCAGACTAGAAGCCATTAAGTTATTCTTGGCCTATGAAACATTCAAAGACTTCAAAGTATATCAAATGGATGTCAAATCAACCTTTCTGAATGGTGACTTGAAGGAAGAAGTCTACATAGAACAACTTGATGGATTTAATCTATCAGATAAACTAGACATGGTATGCAAATTGAAGAAAGAACTCTATGGACTTAAACAGGCCCCAAGAGCTTGGTATGAGAGACTAGATGGTTATCTTACCAAGATTGGATTTAAGAAAGGAGCAGTAGACAGTAACCTATTCATAAGAGAGACACCTGATGAATTATTACTTGTTTCCATAATTTTTGATGACATTATCTTCGGAGGTAATGAAAAGCTTAGTGCAGAATTTGCAAAAGAAATGTAGAATGAATTTTAAATGAGAATGATTGGTTCTATAAAATATTTTTTGGGATTAAATGCAAAGTAGACAGATAAAGGAATATTTATAAATTAGTCCAAATATGTGAAGGAAATATTGAAAATTTTCAAGATGGAAGAATGTAAGCTAGTATGCACTCCTATGATAACAGGAAGCAAGCTTTCTAAAGAAGATGATTCCACAGTAGTTGACAAGACATTGTACAAATCTATGATTGGAAAACTTATATATCTTACTCAATCTAGACCAGACATATCTAATGTAGTTGGCATTGTTGGTAGATTTGCAGCTGAACCAAAACAAAATCACCTAATGGCAATAAAGAGAATATTTCGATATCTAAAGGGAACTATAGACTATGGTTTATGGTATCCTAAATCAGAGAATGTACAAATTTATGTGTATATAGATGCAGATTGGGCAGGTTGTATTGATGACAGGAAGAGTACTTCTGGAGGAGCAGTATTTCTTGGAGATAGGTTGGTTTCTTGGGTAAGCAAGAAGAAGAATTGTATCTCTCACTCGACAGCAGAAGCTGAATATGTTGCAACAGCATTGAATTATTCAACAATGGTTTGGATCAAGGAGATGGTTAAAGATTTTGGTATACAGGTTGATTATCCTATTGTTATTCACTGTGATAACACCAGTACTATCAACATGTCCAAGAACCCTGTGATGCATGCAAAGACAAAGCACATTGAGATCAAATACCATTTTCTTAGAGAAAAAGTTGCAGATAATGAAGTAAAATTAGACTATGTGAGAACCAAAGAATAGTTGGTAGATATTTTCACAAAGCCATTATCAAAATATACTTTTGAGTATCTCAAGGAAAAGTTGGGAGTAATTCCCTCTCCCGATTCTGATTAGATAAAGAAGCAAGAACATTAGTACATAGTGACTGATGAATGGTTGACTACTCTACTTCTGGAGTAGTACCTGTGCCTAATTGTTTATGGCACCCTTTTCCATTGATGTCAAAGGGAGAGTATATAGTAAGGGGGAACATATACTCTAGGGGAGTATAAACACAGAAATAGGAGCTGTAGCAGTGTAGAGGATATTGAGAAGATTGTAAAAAGAAAGAAGACACCATGTGCTGAAGATGTTTTTAATATCATATTATGCCATCAATGTCAAAGGGGGAGATTGGTGGAGATTTACTTCTGGCAGCTAGTTGATTGTATGTTTGTCATTGATGACAACATATAATATATAGTAGTGTTCTATATGTACTTATCAGAATGATGTTATCAAGCTATGTGCAGTTATATTCATGTTGTAGACATGTTGTTTATAGTTTGTTCATACACGTAGACTCAGATATGAAGTTGCAGTTGTGTTGTGTAATTATGTTAACGATAGTTATAGTTTCTGGAGTTTGTCTGTATAGAGCTGACGTATTGTATTGGTTCTTGAGTTGCACCTATCTTCAGGATATGCATATGTATGTTCAAGTTTAATTATGAGTTGAAGATAGTTATCTAAAGGTGCCAAATGTGTTTCAACAAGATTGCAATGTTAGAGTTAATTTGGTGAGGCTGACTTTGTGAAGCGTCGCATCTATTAAATTTATATTGCATGGTTGTAATTATGGTTGCATGGTTAGTTAAGAAAACAAGGATTTTATGAAGAGTTTCCTAATAGGTTGCATGATCTCATACTTTGAGGAAGATACTTATAGTAGTTCATTTGTGGAATGCTAGGTGTGAATGAGAAGAGAAGAGATAGAAAAGGTACAGAGTAGAATATCAGTCGTTTTTCATTCATTAAGGATCTATGTGAAGAAGAAGTGAAAGATTACAATACATTGGAACTAATCAAGACAAAATGTCTACTCTACAGTTCATCATCATATATAGTGCATATCTATTCTATAGAAGTTTGTATCCTTCACCATTGAAGCAGTGAGCTTTTGGACAGTGAGTCATCACCCTTAATAGGGTTATTTGTAAAAGACTCCTAACAGGGTTAGACCCTTAACCAGGTCACTATACTTATTGCATTGTAAAGAACAACTCCTAACAGGGTTGCAAGATCTTCTAACAGGGATTATTATAAACAAGTATAGTTCATTGTGGGTGCTAATTTCCACCGGGGGTTTTACCATTTGGTTTCCATGTAACCAAATTGTGTTGTTGTCTATTGTGTTATCTGAATGTGCATTTAATTTATTGTATTTTGGATTTAATAAAAGAAAAGAATTAAATTATCTAATAACTGATTCACCCCACCCTCTTAGTTATCCTTTGGGACTATTCTAACACCAATATGGGAAAAACCACCAATGTAACTAGTTACTATTTTCACTCTTTTGAAGTGAGCCCTCTTAGGAGCCAACCCTGTTAAAGGTTACAATAACACACTGTTAGGTGTGACCTTGTTAAAGGATTTAATCACCTTGTGAGGAGTGGCTTGTTAGAGGTCTTTAACACTTCAACATAGAAATGCTACCTTGTGAGAGGATTTCCAAAAATACTGTTAAGTCTACTCTATTAAGAGAATTTAGTTCATTGCTACAATTGTTAGAAAGTAACAATGAATTGACCTATATGTGTAAGCAACTATCTTTGCTGATTTAGATCTCTATTCTGATTATGACTAGATCCTTGTTGATCATATCTTCTATTGCAGCTCCGAGTGATATGTACTCAATCATAATCCTATTTGATTTCACCTTCACTCTTCATATCATAGAATTCAACACTTCTTCTTTTACTCTTTATAATTTTCACTTGCACACATTCAATCCAAACTTGACCTTTCATTTAAATGGTAAGCCCTATTAAGTCAAATTGAATATACTTCCAAATAATAAATCACAATTCAATTGGCCTCATATAACCAATTAATTATAGAATATAAATCACTATTAGTCAGCTTCCATTGAATGTTGGACCAAGACTGAATGCCCGAGTGACTCGGTCAACACTAAACTTTCTTCATTGCCTGACTGAACTCGAACAACACTAAATAACTCATTCTATTCACCAACTGTGCTCGGTCTGAATGTAGACATTTGTGTAACATCACTACATAAGTGTAACATCAATGACAATACACAATTGAATAATTGTCTTCAAGAATATCCCTCTTTGGCATTGATGGCAACACAACATGTCGTAATACAAAGAATTGTAGAGCAACAAATTTTTTTATTAATGTATTTATCTTCATTTTGATTCTCATCCAGAAGCTCCCTCTGACATCAAAATCTCCCTATTACTGTATTATAGAAAAAATCTCCCTCTTTTATCTTATTCTTATGTATTATAGAAAATTCTTCCTCTTTGAAAATAGATGCCAAAGACACCATCTCCACAAATACCAATAGTCAGTACTATTTCACTTTGTAATTTTAATGTACCTGAATGTACAAATTTATCTGCAATGTGCTCTGATGTACCTACATCAACTGATAGATCTTCAATGTCGCTCAAGTTAATGCATCACTAAATAGTATTTTAGTGAGCTTCAGTTAAGGGAAGCACCCCTAGCTTTCCTCTAAGATACAAAAATGCATCCTTAGGTAAAGGTTTGGTGAATATGTATGCAACTTGTTCTTTGGTATTCACATATTCCAACCTTACTTCTTTATTATGTATCAATTTCCTAAAAAAATGATACTTTATTGCTATATGCTTTGTTTTTGTGTGCATCACAGGATTCTTTGAAATTTTAATGGCACTAGTGTTAATACAGTAGATTAAAACTGATTATTTTACTTCTTCCTTTATTCTTGACAACAACTGCTTGATCCATATGATGTTTGAATAGTTGACTGTTGCAACAACATATTCTGCCTCTGCTGTAGACTGAGAGATACAATCTTGTTTCTTACTAGTCTAAGAAACTAACCTCTTTCCAAGAAAGAAAGCTCCACCACTGGTGCTTTTCCTGTCATCGACACTTCCAGCGCAATCAACATCAGTTAATTCCTATAAATCGTAGTTTCCACCTTTCTTAAACCATAAACCATAGTCTTCAGTACCCTTCAGATATCTCAAAATTCTTTTGATTTCCATTAGGTGATTATCTCTGGACTTAGATGAAAATATTGCAACAATACTAACTGCCAATGCAATATCAAGTCTTGTGTGAACAACATATTGCAATATTCCAATTATGGATCTATAGTTGGTTTGACCTGCCTCCTTTGAATCATCATCTTTAAACAATTTATGTCCAGTGCACATGGGTGTTCCAACAGGTTTGGAATCTTTGATACCAAATTTATTAAGTATTTCCTTGATATATTTTGATTGAGTATTATAGATACCATCCTTCATTTGATGTACTTGTAATCCAACAAAGAATTTGATCTCACCAAGCATAGACATCTCAAATTTTTTACTCATAGATACAAAGAATACTTTGCATAGGTCATCATAACTAGTGAATAATATGTCATCAACAAATATCTCTACTAACTATATTTTTTTATGTGGTCATTCTTTGATGTACAGGCTACTGTTATCATTGGTTCTCTGAAATCTAATACTTACTAGATAGCTATGCAGTCTTTCATACCAATCTATGGGTGCTTGCTTCAGTCCATACAATGCTTTGTGCAGCTTGCAAACCATATTCCTTCTGCTAGGATCAAAAAATCCTTCAAGTTGTTCAATGTAGACTGATTCTTCTAGGATTGCATTCAGAAATGTAGATTTCACATCCATTTGATATGCTTTGCATCCTTTATGTGCAATATATTCTAGAAGAGTTCTGACTCCTTCAAGTCTTGCAACTAGAGAAAAATTTTCTCCATAGTCAATACCCTCTTCTTGAGCATATCCTTTACAAACTAGTCTGGCCTTTTTTCTAGAAACTTTACCATTTTCATTCATCTTATTTCTAAAAACCCACTTGGTTCCAATCATATCCTTTTCCTTTGGCCTAGGCACAAGAGTCCAATTTTTGTTCTTCTCAATCTACTCAATTTTTTCATTCATTTCTTCTATCCAACTTTCATCATTCAATGCATATTTAACATTTCTAGGTTCAAATTCACTTAGTAAGCATGTACCTTTGATTTTTTTCCTTGTCATTACACCTTCTATCTGATCTCCAATTATCTTCTCAGGTGCATGATGCCTTTTAACATATTTTGAAAGTACTGGATCCTTCAATCTAGATTCTGGACTTTATCCACTACATTTGTCATTTTCAAACATTATTGCATGTTCCTCTATCTGATGCTCAGGTTCCACTATTTGTGACTTAGTTCCCTCTATCTATGACTAGGGTTCCTCCATTTATGACTCAGTTCCCTCTGCTTGTGATGTAGTTCCCTCTGTCTGTGACTCAGTTTCTTATACCAACAGCTCAGGTTGCACGGTTTGCAACTTGGGTTGCATAGTTTGTGCTAGTATATTTAGTGGTTGACAATTCTTCTATCCAATCATTATTGCTTGAGTCATAAGTATAGTATCAGGTTCATGATACACAAATTTCTTGTAGTCTTTCGGCTCTTTACTACTCTCCTCACATTTTTCTACAAACTCATCAATCTTGTCATGTACA
This sequence comes from Thuja plicata, assembly GCA_018584345.1. Taxonomy (NCBI): domain Eukaryota; kingdom Viridiplantae; phylum Streptophyta; class Pinopsida; order Cupressales; family Cupressaceae; genus Thuja; species Thuja plicata. The sequence goes on from MU223511.1 coordinate 630,583, forward strand.
CTTTGTATGACTGTATGAGTAGTAAGATTCAAACATTTTTATTCTTTTCTTTTATACGAGTAACCTACGAATATTCCTTCATCACTTTTTTCATCTAGTTTTCCATTTCTTCCTTCCTTCAAGATGTAGCATCTACTTCCAAATAATTTGAAATAATGAATTATCCATACCATAATTCAAAAGGTGTCTGATTACTACCTTTCTTCAGTTGAACTTGGTTCAAGGTCAACACTATAGTGTTGATGGCCTCCTTCTAGTATTTGGTAGCAACATTCTTTTCAATCATTAGGGTTCTGGCACAATCCATGATGGATTTGTTTCTTCTCTTTGTTATTCCATTTTTTTTGTGGTATACTAGGGGCAGATACCTATCTTTTTTTTCCTCTCTCATTACATAATTCATTGAACTCATTAGAAATGAATTCTCCTCCTCTATCAGATCTTAGGCATTTTAGTTTCTTTTATGTTTCCTTTTCAACTCTTGCAAGATACCATTTGAATTTCTGAAAAGATTTTGATTTCTCTCTGAGAAACATGACAGTCATAATTCTGGAATGATCATCAACAAATAGAATAAAATAATTCTCTCTAGTATGGCTTTTTGTTTCAATTGGTCCACATAGGTCAGTATGTACCAATTCCAAGACTTCATCAGTATTGTAATTGTTTCTTTTGAAACTATTCTTGCTCATCTTTCTTATTTGACATTGTTTTCATATTTCTAACTTGGGTTTCTTCAAAATAGGAATACCTCTGACTCTCTTGTTCTTGCTTATGTTTACTAGATTATCAAATTTTACATGAAAAAACCTTTTATTCCATAACCATCTTTCTTCTACTTGTGCAATAAAGCATGAACCTTCAGTGAGATCAAGATAGAATAGATTACCATTTGTTTGATTTCTAGTTCCAACTAGGTTCCCTTTACCATCCAGGAGCTTGGCCTTACCATTCATGAATTCTACCTTGAAGCCAATGTTGTTCAGCTATGCTACACTGAGAATATTTCTCCTCAATACTTCAACCCAATATGCATTATCACATTTGATTCTTCTGTCAGAATAATGAAACCTTTTCCTCTTACAGGGCAAGGTTCATCATTCCCAAAACTAACACTCCCACCATCATAGTGTTCAAGATGTTCAAACTTTGTCTTATCACTAGTCCTATGATGAGAAAAACCACCATCAATTATCCATGTGTCATTTTTATTGATGTGTGATAAAAGTGTTGTCTTTTCATCTGACTCATCCTTGATGGCAATATAAACCATTTATTCTTCTTCATCCCTGTCAGAGTCTTTAGCAATATAACAAGACTTCCTACCTTTATCCTCGTAGCTTTTGTAGTTCTTGAAATATTTCTTACCTTTGAATTTGTTGAACTTTTTCTCATCTTTGCCTTCTTTGTTTGGACACTTTGCAGCAATGTGACCAACCTCATTGCATGAAAAAAAAATCAATGGTATCTTTCCTCTATATTTTCCTTTTGCAGCTCTTCTTGCAAGTAATGCTTCAATGCTGTCAAGATCTTCTTCATCAAATTCATCATCACTGTCACTTTCAATCTGCTTCCCTTTTGAGTATCTATCCTTCTTACCAAGGTTCAATTTCTCTTTGAATGCAGACTCAAGATTGCTAGAGCTAGGAGAGTAATTGTCAAATTTGTCCAGCTCAAAAAGTTGTAAGCCTTCCCACTAATGTACCCAGAGTTGTATCTTTATTGCACCTCATCTCTTGAATGGTTGAAACTCTAATAGCATAGATAGGAAGTAAAGTTCTTAGTACCTTGCTAACCACTGTTGTATCTTCAATTATTCCACCTGCAGCTCTAATGGCACTTACAATCTTCTTGATTCTTTCACTATATCTTGTAATTTCTTCTCCTTCTTTCATTTTCATCTTGTCAAATTGTCCCTGTAGACTTTCTTCTTTGGCTCTCTTTACATTTGCATCTCCACCATGAATGTCTTGTAATTTCTTCCACATATCATAGGTTGTAGGGTAGTCCTTGACTTCATCAAATTCTGAGTAGCTAAGTGAAGAAGCTATATCAATCATCATTATGGTACGAAGCTTCTGTTCCATCATTTGTTCCACAGTCATAGTCCCTGTTGGTTCCACATATTTTCTCTCTAAAAATTGCAAACCAGCATCTCCGATAGTAGATAGATGTAGCTTCATCAACTCCTACCATGCTAGGAAATTGTCTTTGTTTAGCTTAGGGATCTCCCTTCTGTAAGACATCTCTGATCTTTAGCTTAGGCCTTGAAACCTTTTTTGAAAGAACTTGAAGCTTTGATACCAATTGTTGGAAATGAGATAAGTAACTAAGAGTGGAGGGGTGAATCAATTACTCCAAAACACATCCTTTATCCCTTAGATGTCTTAAATACTTTAACACTGTTACTCGGTTAATTAAGATACTCTTCTGTAACTCAGGTGGAAAAGCAATCTTTATAATATCCAATGCAATTATACTTAAGAGATTAAGTGCCAAAACATAAAGCATAAAACAAATAACATATGCAAAGGTGACATCAATATTTAATGTGGAAACCCAATATGGGAAAAACCACCAATGTAACTAGTTACTTTTTTTCACTCTTCTAAAGTGAGCCCTTTTATGAGGCAACCCTGTTAAAGGTTACAATAACACACTCTTAGGTGTGACCTTGTTAAAGGATTTAATCACCCTATGGGGAGTTGCCTTGTTAGAGGTCTTTAACACTTCAACATAGAAATGCTACCTTGTGAGAGGATTTACAAAAAGACTGTTAAGAGATTTTAAATCATTGCTACAATTGTTAGAAAGTAACAATGAATTGACTTGTATGTGTAAGCAACTATCTTTGCTGATTCAAATATTTGTTCTTATTATGACTAGATCCTTGCAGATCAGATGTTCTATTTCAGCTTTGAGTGATCTATACTCAATTAGAATCCTATCTAATTTTTCCTTCACTCTTCATATCACAAAATTACACACTTTTTCTTTTACTCTTTCTACTTTTCACTTGCACACATTCAATCCAAACTTGACCTTTCATTTATATGGTAAGCCCTGTCAAGTCGGCTTGAGTATACTTCCAAATAATAAATCACAATTCAGGCGGCCTCATATAACCAATTAATTATAGAATATAAATTAATGTTAGTTGGCTGCCACTGAATGCCCGACCAAGACTGAAATGCCCGAGTGACTTAGTCAACACTAAATTTTCTTCAATGCCTAAATGAACTCGGTCAACACTAAATGACTCATTCTATTCACCAATTGTGCTCAGTCTGAAAGTAGACATTTGTGTAACATCACTACATCAGTGTAAATACATGTGTAAAATCAATGGAAATACACAATTGAATAATTGTCTTCAACAAAATATTACTAAAAAATTGTAAGAGAAAGAATTGATACAGAGACTTACTAAACATCACATTTAGATCACCAATCAAATAGTTCTTATGAGTCATGAGGCCAACCGAGTTAACATAGAAATTAATGGAAAATTGGAAGCTATTGGTGAACTAAAATAACAAAATAAGAAACTGAAGTATGAAGCGAAGATTCAACAACAACATAATGATATGATCAAGAAAGAAGAAGAAAAAATAAAGAGAAAGGATGAATTTCTGAATGGACAGAGAAGACTCAACAATAATACTGGTTTAGGGTATACCAAGCATGGAAAATCATCAAACCAAGATGATGAAAGGAATGCCTACACAAATCAAAGACCAAAAAATAATTCATGTAATCATTGTGAAAAACCAGGCCACACATCAAATTTTTGCAAAAGAAAAGAAAAAGGTATTCCTAAAACTACTTCAAAATTCATAGGTAATTGTTATAACTATATAAAGCATGGACACAAAGCACATGAATGTAGATCTAAGATGAAAAAACTAAAGAAGAATTCTTACATGAAAATTCATTTCTCTACTTAAAACATGCAGTGCCACACATCTCACAAATGTAGAAAAGGATAAAGCAAGTCTGGAAATCCAAAGAATGAGAAAATGCATATCAACTGTTAAGAGTTGGTAATACATATTTTTGGGATTATGTAACACTCGGGTAAATTGCACATGTGGTAGATATGGACATATAGAATCTAATTGTATGAGAAAATAGATAAGAAGATCTAGAAACTCAACTAGCTCTAGAATGGCATGCTTACATTTTCATAAGGTTGGTCACTTAAGCAAGGACTGCATAGACTAAGTCACAGAGTCAAGCACTTTTGCAAATGGAAATACTATTGAAGACATCAAGAGAATGAGAAATAAAATGTGGAGGAGAGCTTCACACAATGATAATGCTAGACCAGCACTACAGTTGGTGACACCTCATCCAATGAATTAGGTGATTCCACCACCCCCACCTAGGCAATACAATCTAGTCAGTTAATATGAACCGACCATAAACTACATGTTGTTAAACATGTGAAAGATAACCGAGATAACACTATGTATTGAGCATTGTTGGTAAACATGTGAAAGGCTACCAAGTTGACACTTTGTAATGAGTATTGTATACTCACTGAGATCTGAGATGAAGTCTTTGGCATGTTAACTGAGCTTCTACACTTTGTCAACTGAGTGGTAGGTGAAGCATTCAATATATCACTTAGGTCATATTTTTTCTATAAAAAGGGAAAACGTGAACTCATTTGTTCACCCAGCGTTCAAGAGTAAAGATAGAAGAGAGAAGAAGTGATTCATAGTGACAACATTGCAGAGTGATTTACAACACCATTAAAGAAACTCCAACATATTTCAAGAACTCACCGCAATCATCTAGTGAGTATCTAGACTTACCGAGCTAACAATTCATTTGCGAAGAAGCCCTAATTTAAAAAAAAATGGGATCCACTTCTCTAACCATGAAAATCAAGATGGAAAAAGACAGAAAGGTTATTCTTATCAAGAACTTCAGGTACGAAGAACCTAACTAAAAGTTCTATCCTGAGGTTGCTACTCAACCCGATGACAAGGGAGCATTCTCGAATATCCCACCTTGGGTTTTGTTGGTCGAAGACATTCGAGCACACATTCACTGTAAAGTTGTAGAGATTAGAGATGTTGAACTTGAAGAAGATTATCAAAAACAATGCAAGGATGAAAACCTAAAGGATGAGTACAAACACATTGAAGTGAAAGGGTTAAACAATGCCCTACTATTCTTGAAGGAAGTCAAAATAGAATGGATAGGCATTATGCTTAGCTGGGTGCATGACAGTAAAATGTGGTTGGATGAACCTAAGGCAACAAAAAAGGATGTGATTCATGCAGTAACTAGATACCCAATCACTGAGAAGACAAAATCCCTTAGGTACCCTAGACTCCCCGAGATTGAAAAGCTAACTGGAGCTGAATGGGATGGAAGAGGTCTTAAATTCAATTCAATCACTGACCTTGAATTGAAGTTTGGTGCATACGTGATAGGATAAAATATATTTCAAGAAATAAGAATGAACAACATTGTTTGTGGAGCAGTTGACACAACATACAAAATAGTAAAGAAAGGAGTGCAACTAGACCTAGCCGAGCTGCTACTAAAGCAACTGGAAGAAAACATCAGAACCATTAGATCAGCCAAATATAATACATGTAAGTTCGATTCTCTATTAGTATGCACATTATTTTACTTCCAGAACTTCTTTCCTTCAGTGGTTAATGTCACTTGGGACACCAACTGACAGATAACAACATAGATTAGTGATTACATTAAATCACTAGGACATAATTTCATACCACTAGTGGATGCATACTTTAATACATTAAAGACTAGAATGTAGAAGAGTATGAGAATCCAAACACAGTTTGTTGAAAAATAAAAAGATGAGATATGCTTTGTATTTGACACCAACACTACACTCATCAAAGCTGCCAACCCAAGAACAACATGGTTACCACCATTGGACTATGAAATTGACATAGATCTGGCTACAAAAGCCATTGAAGCCCTACTTAATGAACCAATTGACAAGTCTATAAGAATATTTTGCACGTATGAGGAAGCCAAGTAAATAATAAAGAATGGCTTAGTAGTCAAGAAGATAGGGAAGAAGAAAACTCAAATGGTGTAAAAAATTAAGAATAAACTCTCAGTAATTGATGAAGAGTTAGAACAAACAGAGGATATCACTGAGGAACAGTCACCTGTCGGTGAAGGAAAAGCAGTAAGTGATTCTGTGTCTACTAAATTTGATGCAGAGCCACCAAAGGCCAAGAAAACAAAGGTTACTAATGTAGCAGTTGCATCTAGAACCAGGAGAAAAATAGCTATGGTAGACTCACCACCATTGAAGAAAGGCACAGTGAAAACTTACCAGAAAAGAGAAACCTCAACCCAACACCCAAAAACAAGACAATGAAAAATATATGTAAGAGGAAGAGAGGACAAGGATGATACTACAAAAGAAGAAAGAGAACAGTGAATCCAAGAAGAAAAGGCCAAAATACCAAAGATAATTGATGAGATTGCAGATTCAATTATCAACAGAGGTAGTATATCACATCCTAAGATTATAAAATAGGAAAATCTATCTACCAAGAATCAAAATAAAATAGGGGAAGCAATCATTAAAATGATGGTAGCATATAAATATGTACCTCTATAATTTGGCATGCATAGTACAAAGGAGCTACAAGATAAAATATCAGCAAGGTGGACATATGCATTGGACATGGAAAAACATATGAGAGAGAGAATCTTAGTTGATTACATGCCTAATTCCATAATTGAAGAAATTGAATCAACAATGAAGGATCATGCAAAGAAAGTTTCTGCAAAAATAAGAACATACAAAGTATTGCAGAACAAGCTCGGAGATATTGACATGGACAAAAATAAGATTTGGACTCAAATCTTTAATCCACCCAAGAAAATACTAGCTATAACTGAGACTACTCACACCAAGGAGAAGGAGGCCGCACTGAGCCCTAAGCACATTTTCATCAACGACACCAAGGATCTCAATCCTACTGATTTGAAAATAGAGGCAAGTAAGGCCATGGATGATATTCCTGAGATATTACAGTCATTAGGGGAAACAAAAAATATTACTACCCAAGATATAACACATGGAGATTCTGATGATAATATCAAGGCTGATGAAGATGTCACTATTGCCACCTAGAAAACAAAGGAACAAGACACTACAAATGTTGCATAGACAAATGTACAAGGTAATATGGCTTTATTGATAGAAGCTATCAATATAATAATTGAAGCAAAGGAGAAAACATTTGAGCCTAAAAAAACACACTGATGGACAAAGGTGATGAACAAGGGGAAAAGAAAGATAAAAGTGGAGAGCAGAAACCAAGTGATGCACCCACCAAGGATAGTGAAAAGACAGACAAGGTTGTAGAACAAGAAAAGGTCAATTTAGAGACATCTACAATCAACCAATGGGTACTGACTGAGAAACCTATCCACAACACCACACCTCCCAAGAAATCAATGACATAAACTGAGCAACAAAAGGTTCTTGCTTGATGAACTATAACTAATTGAAAGTTTGAAGATGTTAAGTTGATGATCACCAAGACACAAAAATTTAATGGAAGACATTAAATCAGTTAATGTATTGTATTTTCATTGATGTCAAATTGATATAATTTGTCTGGTCATGTACATACTGCTAAAGACTTCAAAGAACCAATGAATCAAAGGCTATGCTATCAGTAATGCATAAAATTCAAGTATTCAAAAAGAGTCTGTATACACTGACAAAGTGCACACCGATGGACAAATTAAACCAATGAGAGAAAAGTCATAGTGTTACCCGATGAGAAAAAGCACAACATTACCGACGAGAAAAAATAGTGTTACCCATCGAGAAAAGCGCAGTGTGACCTGACAGATAGAATTATAGTGTTGCCTGACGGATGGAGATCTTGAAGACAACTGAAGTTTCACCGATGGAATAGTTAGTTGTCACCAACAACTAACTGAAGTATTGACTGACAGAACAAAGAGTTCAGAAATGAAAAAATGCTTAGCTATCAAGAGCTAGAAATAGACTTAACTAGTACTTATCATTTTTTTAATCGAAAAGATAAAGCCAGAGATGAGTAAAGGATTTAAAGTTGCTTTGTCCTATTGGAAAGAATATCTCTACGAGAAAAATTAGGAGTTTCAAATTAAATATAATTGGAAAGAATTGTGGATCACGCCAAGATCAACAATGTCGAGAAATGGTGAAAATATGTCTATATAAGAGAGAAGCTAATTCAATATGAATTAGGGGAGTGACAAGAAAAAATATGCTGAAGATATTCTAAAGGAGAAGAAAGTATTCATTCAGACCTGATCAATCAAGCTGAGGAAAGAGCTAAATTCTGCAGACACCGCCGAATAATGATACGACATCACAAAGTAGAATAGTGTGGAGAAAATGTATTGAATTGATAACATTGATCAAAAAGGTAATGCACATACAATAGATCTAAAAATCTATAATTCTAGTTGTATATGTGAATAGATCAATAAATTGTTTCAATTTAACCATTGAAGCATCAAGTCTCTTAACCGAGAAGGACTTAAAACTCTTTTCTAATTCAAATACATCCCAAGGAGTATCAAAAAGTTTGATCATACAAAGTAGCATTGGATATTCCTGATACCTATTGACAGGCCAAGAGAGTGTTTGATCAAGGATGGTAGCATTAGATGCCAAATACTAAGTGACAAACTATTCATTTAAATCATCTAAGAAGCTCACACCTAACAGTGTATTTGTAACCTTTAACAGGGTTGGCTCTTCACCGAGCTCACTTTAGAAGAGTGAAAATTTGGGTTACCAGTCCCAGTGGTTTTTCCCTTAACAAGGTTTCCATGTTAAAAATCTATATGTTAATTTGTTTATGAGTCATTACTCTAGTGTTTTGCATTTCACATAAGTAAATCTGGACTGATCGGTATACAATAGTTATTTACTGTATTTCGATAAATAGAAAGACTGCTTATCGGTAAACATATAGTAGAAGGTTTTACAAAGCATTCTAACAAGTAGTAATTTTATATAAGTATTTGGAGGCATTCATCTTATAGGACTGAAGATAACTAGAGGCTTATAAATTTGGTAATAGGTTTTTGGGTTGATTTAAGGATTAATTTTGAGGCAGTTGATTCACCCCCCCCCCCTCTCAATTATTCTAACAATTGGTATCAGAGCTTGTGTGCTTAGAAAGGGAATTTAACAACTCAAGCTAACTATCACAAGATGAACAGACGAGATGTGCCCAAGTTGAACAAAGATAATTTTTCTTCATGAAAAAATAGGATAAGACTCCACTTATCAGGTATTGGAAATGATGTTACTCAATACTTAGATACTGACTATGTGTTTCCCACAGGAGCACTCACAGTTGAATAAATGAGAGAGAAGCATGAGTACAACTGCATGATAATAGAGCTAGTTTCCTCACTCTCCGATGCTAAATTTCAAAATGTCAAAGCATGCACAACTGTAAAGCTTATGTGGGATAAATTGAATCTTGTACATGGTGGTGATAAAAATGTTCTTAGAGCCAAGGCAGAAAGCCTTAGAGGAAAGTTTGATGATCTAAGAATGAAAGAAGATGAAAACATTACATAATACAGCACAAGAGTCAAAGAGGTATTCAATGCTATCCGAGGAGTTGGAGGTGTAGTAGAAGAAGAGTCAGTGGTTAGTAAAATTCTAAGAACCTTACTTCCTACTTATGCTATTAGAGTATCTGCAATACAAGAAATGAGAACAGTAGCAAATAACAATGTCACTCTAGATAGTTTGATTGGAAGAATAATTTCATTTGAGATGAATAATTTGATAATAGTGTCTTACCAAATGTATAGTCTACATTTAAATCTTCTTTGAGAATAAGTAAATCAAGTCATAAACACACTATGAGAAAAGATAGTGAAAGTGAAAGTGAAGAAGAAGATCTTGATGAAATTGAAGCACTGATGGCTAGAAGGATGCAAAGAGGCAAAGGTAAATACAAATGTAAATTACCACTTATATGTTTTAATTGTAAAGAGATTGGACACTTTGTGGCAAGATGTCCTAACAAGAGAAAATATGATAGAAGTATTGACAGATCATTTGAAAAGAAGTTTGACAGAGGTGATAACCAAGATTACAGAAGCAATCGACAATCAGAAATAAGAGAAACCTAAGACTACAAGGACAAAGGAAAGAAGGCCAATTACCTAGATACATGCAAAGATAAATATTTTGGCACTAATTCTGATGAAGATGTCGAGATGGTTTTTATGGCAGTAAAAGATGATTCAGATGAAGATGAAGAAAGGTATGTAGAAACTGCACTCATATCTAAAGTTAGTAAAAATGATGTCCTAATCATAGATAGTGGCTGCACTCACCATATGACCGGTGAGAAACAAAAGTTTGAGACTTTTTAATACTATAATGGTGGTTCAGTAAGAATGGGTAATGATACACCTTGTCCATTTGAAGGTAAAGGAACTATAATGTTGAATAACTTGATAAAATGTGGAATTTTATTGGGTGAAATGATTGAATTATAATCTATTGAGTGTTTCTCAGCTAAATAATTTAGGTCATAGAGTAGCATTTGAAAATAAGAAGGTAAAGATCTTCAATGAATCAGGAAGGCTAATTGGTACTGGTGAGAAGACAAAAGGTAACTTATTCTATCTGAATGATACTGACACCACTTGCTTAATGGCTAGAAATGAAGACATATGGTTGTGGCATAAAACATTGTGTCATGTAAATTTTGACACCATGATAAAGATAAGAAGAAAGAGAAATGTAAGAGGCTTACGAGAATGTCAAAGCTAGACAATATCATGTGTGAAAATTGTAAAAAAGGTAAGATGACAAAGTCTAGTTTCAAAAGAAAAACCCATACATCTGATGTCATTCTAGAATTAGTCTATACTGATCTATGTGGACCCATGAGAATAAAGAGTTACTATGGTGATAGATATTTTATTCTCTTTTTTGATGATTACTCTAGAATGATGACAGTTATGTTTCTAAAAGATAAATCAAAAGCATTCAAGATGTTTAAATGGTACAAAGCAATGGTAGAAAAAAAAAGTGGTAAGGAATTAAAAGATCAGATAGAGGAGAAGAATTTATTTCAGATGAATTTACTACCTTTTGTAATGAGCATGGTATCAAAAGACAGGTCTCTGCACTGAGAAAATCACAGCAAAATAGAATTGCTGAAAGAAGGAACAGATCCATTGTTGATTATGCAAGGACATTGATTATAGAGAAAGGAATCACCCAAATCTTATGGAGGGAAGCTATGAGTACTACTGTTTACACATTGAACATAGTGTTAGTAATAACTGAGAGGGGCGGGTGAATCAGTGGCGTCAAAAATTTATCCTTTTAAACTTTAATCCACCAATCAATACACATCAAATTATTAAGTCCCTACAAGATGCATGCCTTTGAAATACTTGAAATAAATATCTGTCTGTCGGTTTACCTTGTCTGTCCTTATTCTCCTTGATTACCGATAACCAGTAAAACTTATTTACCGATACTTATTAAATATGCAGAGTATACCAATCAATCTAGAAATCATATGTGAAATGTAAAATAATAAAGTAATAAACCATACACATATAACACATGGATTTTAACGTGGAAACCATGTTAAGAGAAAAACCACTAGGACTGGTACCCCAAATTTTCACTCTTCTAAAGTGAGCCCTGTTAGGAGCCAACCCTGTTAAAGGTAACAAACACATGGTTAAGTGTGACCTTATTAGAGGAATTTTATACATAGGTTGTCACTTAGTATCTGGCATCTACACTACCATCCTTGAATCAGCCTTTAGACTATCAATAGGCTTTATGCTAATCTTACTACCATCCTTGAATCAGCCTCCTTCTTAGACTGT
>MU223511.1:659396-744284 GCA_018584345.1 Thuja plicata
TATTTTTTATATTCTCTCCTTGAAAGAACCCTAGAAGTATTTCATAATCTGCCTGACAGATATATAAATTGAAGACATTCCTAGAACATTCAATTTAGACAAAATTCATAATGCTAAAATGAAGACAAAAAATCCATTAAATGCTTCAGAAACTGTGAACTGGATTTTATTCAAAAGTCATCATCAATTACTACATTCAATAGATATTTTCTCCAAAAAGACCAGATATATTGGTTCTCAAAACCAAAATTTACAATTGACTTAGTATTATTTTCAAACATGAAAATGACCGTCCTCTTCCTAGTAGTCTTGGAATCCTTTTATAGCATAAGGATGTAACAAGCTACCGACATACTGGGAAGGATTACAAAACTACTTGCAACAACTTTGCAACAAACTTAGAAACAAAATTTTGCAACCGAACACGGGTGGCAGCTTATTTACAAAGCCTGAACAATTTTTGTCTTTTGTGGCTTAACCATATTTGATTCATCCTTTAAGCTTCGCCTCCCATCTGTTCACTTCTTTGACGGTGGGCCAATCAAAAGTTTTCTCTTCTTCTAGCTTGGCAACAGCTTCCACCCACCTGGCATCCATGGCAGTTCTGGCCTCAGACACAAATTTTTCCATATTTCTTTCAACTTTGCAGAAGCCATCGATCAGTTCGTTGCAATATTCTGCATTTGTGTCTTTTTCCAGGCGTAGCTTTATCTCTTGACTTCCCAATATAGCATCAAAACCAGATTCCCAATCTGATTGTGCTTTCAATTCCCCTGTTTCCTCATAAATCATTGGGATCAATGGTGGACATTGATCACCAAATAGCTGCAACTTACTGTTTATTAAATCAGATTTGCCATTAAAGAAGGCAAAAGTATCATCCAACTTATTTACCATATCAATGGTATCTGATACTTTGTCAGGGAAATCATCACTATATAGCATAGCTTTCGCATACTCGCTATCCTTTTATGCTTAGCTTTTGGATTTCCACGAGTGAGCGATGTTTCCTTTACCTTTAACCTGTTGCACCCTCGCTAGTTAACATTTCATGTCACTTGAGTCCTGGCGACTGAGTGACAATGCATATTATCTTTCAGCTATTCCCTAATCGCACACTCACTGGCTGTTCAAACTTAACTTTTGGATCTGAGCGGGTGAGTGAGGTTCATTTCTTTACCGCATACTCTATCTGGTCACTTACTCGCGCCACTTAATACTCCATCTTTCATCTTATGCGCTTGTGAGCGATGGCATGTGTTCTTTGCTCAGTCACAAACTCGCGAGCTGAAAAATTTCACTTCATTACTGACTGTGAGTGCGCGACTGAGCACCTTCTTTCTTTAGTCGCCTACTCGCGAGCTCTTTTCCTTTCATCTTTGTTTATTGGCGAGTGAGTGATGTCTCCTCTTTTAACTCATCGCACACCTGCGGGTCTACTTTTGATTTCCTCAAAGCATCAGCAAGTGAGCGAGGTGATGAATGGTCCCTTAGTCACTCGGTCGCGGACTTTTAAGAAACTTGAAAAATGCTTACACGACTGAGCGATGAGTCTTCACGTTGGTAGCTCATACCTTTGCCACACACTCGCACTGCAAAATACAACTGAATTAGAACCTAAGCGAGTGGGCAACCTCTAGAACATGACCTCGTCGCGCAGTTGCTAACTTTTGACATTGAATTAAAAGTTGATGCGGGTATGCGACTGCTTCAATTTTAAACAAGACTCGCTCGGTCGTGGATCATGATATAGACAACATAATTTTACAGTGACTGCGCGACATACACACTTTCAACCCGTCGTCGACTCGCTATCTCAAAATTTCATTCATTTAACTCTCAGCGAGTGAGCGATAAGTTTAACCATTTTTAGCCCGCTCAATCGCTAACTTAAAACTTGACTTCCATAAGGCATCGCGACTATGCGATTTACCTTTTAAAAAATTTGACCCGCTCACTCGCACATAGATCAAAACTTGACATGAGCTGATCGTGATTGCGCGATTCTCTTTTACTGACAGCTCGTCGCCCACTCGCACAACTTAAAGACATTTCAAAAAGACCGACACGACAAAGAGACCAAACTAAAACATGACTTTAAAAGGGATTTTGACTTCTTTTGTGTGGCAAAGCACAGGATTTAAACCAAGAAAGCCTGGGAAAAATAGAGGGCAAGAGATTCAACGAAAAACTAATGCAGTGGTAACACCTCCAATGCCTTGTATAGCATTGACTAATTCTTTTATTCTTGTGTTGTACTGAGTGATGTTTTCACCTTCTTTCATTCTGAGATCATCAAACTTTCCTCTAAGGCTGTCTACCTTGGCTCTCAGAACATTTGTATCACCTCCATGTACAAGTTTCAGCTTGTCCCACATTGTCTTTGCATTTTTGCAATCTTTGACATCCTCAAATTCAGCATCAAAGAGTGAGGAAGAAAGATCTATAACCATGTAGTTATGTTCATGCTTTACACTTAATTGATCTACCATGAATGGTCCTGTAGGCAACACATATTCAGTATCTAAGTATTGAGTAATATCATTGCCAATACCTGATAAGTGAAGCTTTATTCTTCTTTTCCATGAAGCAAAGTTGTCTTTGTTCAGCTTGGGCACATCTCATCTATTCATCTTGTGATCTTTACTTAGGTCTTGAAACCTTCCTTCTAAGCACACAAGATCTGATACCAATTGTTAGTAATAACTGAGAGGTGGGGCGGTGAATCAGTGGCCTCAAAAATTTATCTTTTTAAACTTTAATCCACCAATCAATACACCTTAGATTATTAAGTCCCTACAAGATGTATGCCTTTGAAATACTTGAAATAAATAACTGTCTGTCGGTTTACCTTGTCTGTCCTTATTCTCCTTGATTACTGATAAGCAGTAAAAATTATTTACCAATACTCAGTAAATATGCAGAGTATACCAATCAATCCAGAAATGCATACGTGAAATGTAAAACAATAAAGTAAAAAACCATACACACATAACACATGGATTTTAATGTGGAAACCCTGTTAAGAGAAAAAACCACTGGGACCAGTACCCCAAATTTTCACTCTTCTGAAGTGAGATCTATTAGGAGCCAACCCTATTAAAGGTTACAAACACATGGTTAAGTGTGACCTTGTTAGAGGATTTTTATACATAGGTTGTCACTTAGTATCTGGCATCTACACTACCATCCTTGAATCAGCCTTTAGACTGTTAATAGGCTTTAGGTAAGATCGATGCTACTATCATGAGTCAACCTTTTTGGTAATCTATTAGGATATACCTCAATTATAGAAGATGGCTAAGTCCTGCTCTGTTAAGAGACTTAATGCTTCAATGGTTAAACTGAAACACAATGACCTATTTCTAATGCAACTTTGAATTGAAGATATTCAGATCTATTTACCTATAATACCTTTCTAATCAATGTATCAATTCAATTCCTTTGTACTTCACTATTTCTACTCTATGATGTTGTGCTTCACTGTTCATCGGTGTCTGCAGAATTCTTTAGCTCTCCCTTAGCTTGATTGATCAGGAATGTATGAAGTTTATCCTTCATCAGTTTCTCTTAAGCATCTTCTTTCAATTCACTCCCCCGTGTATCTGATTTCTTGTGGAAATGAATTATGCTTGTCTCTTATATAGAAATGATATTCCTTAATTCTTGATTCTTGATTCTTGATATTCCTTAATTCTTGATTCTTGGCGCGAAAAATAATCCAGCCAAATTGATTTACGGCTTTAACTCATGATTTATCTCGTAGTTATATTCTTTCCAACTGTATAAATCTTCTTTAAATCAATTAATTAACTGTGGTCGAATAAAATAAATAAAACAACCAGTCAAGTCTATCCTTAAGCTCTGCCAACTAGATATTTTTTCATTTTCTAATCTTTCTATTCTGTCGGTCAATTCTGCAGTTCATCGTCGGTGACAACTACCAGTTCCATCTGTGTAACTTTAGTTAGCTTCAGGATCTCCGTCCATCGGGTATCATTGGATCTTTCTC
Organism: Thuja plicata; assembly: GCA_018584345.1. Classification (NCBI taxonomy): domain Eukaryota; kingdom Viridiplantae; phylum Streptophyta; class Pinopsida; order Cupressales; family Cupressaceae; genus Thuja; species Thuja plicata. The sequence goes on from MU223511.1 coordinate 663,409, forward strand.
ATCGGGCAACTCTATTTTCAGCTTGTCGAGCATCCTATGATTTTTCTTTGTTGAGAAACACTTTCTTCTTCTCGTTGGGCATCACTGTGACTTTATCTATGTCTTTACCGATGGTTTGCACTCCGTCGATGTGGTTTGTCACTTAGTGAATACTTGACTTTTATGCATTGGTAAAAGCATAACCTTTGTTCCATTGATTTTTTGAAGTCTTTGGCATTATGTATATGACCATATAGATGATATCAAGTTGACATCAATGATAGTACAAACCATTAATTGATTTAATGTCTTGCATCATCTTCAACTTAACATTGTCATACATTCTACATGTCATCACATACTACAATTGAAGAAAGACACAAAGAAGACAACCTATGAACTATGGTATGGTTACACACCCAATGTAAGTTACTTCAAGATCTTTGGTAGTCAATGTTATACCTTAAAAGATGATAGAAATGGAAAGCTTGACTCCAAAAGTGATTAAGGTATCTTTCTAGGATATTCCACCAAGAGCAAGGCTTATAAATGTCTCAATAAAGCCTCTAACAAAATTGTTGAAAGTGCAAATGTAAAGATAGATGAATTTGTAGAGAAGAATGAAAAGGAAAACACAAAAGAACCAACAGACTACAACAGGTTTTTTTACAATGAAGAACCTGACACTCTACCTGAGAAAAAATGTATAGCTCCCGATCAACAGAATACTGCAACCGAGCATCAAGCTGCAAATACCAAAAATCAGGATATTGCTCAAGATGATGTACCAAGGGATGGAGATCAGAATGAAAGACAAAATGATGATCAATATGATAGACAAAGAATTGAACCTATACTTTCCAGGTATGTCAGAAGGAACCATCCACGGAACCAAATCATAGGAGACAAGAAGGCCGGTATGAGAACCAGAAGTAAGTCTCTAAACACAAGATGTCTAATTTGTGATTTTGAGCCAAAAAATGTTAATGCTGCAATTGATAATGAAGAGTGGATTAGTGCTATGAATGAAGAAATTGAGAAGATTGAGAAAAAAAAGACATGGAGACTTGTACTGAGACCAAATGACAAGAATGTCATTGATACAAAATGGATATTCAGAAATAAGCTGAATGAGAATGGAGAAGTCACCGGAAAAAAGCAAGACTAGTATGCAAGGGGTATACACAAGAAGAAGGAATTGAATATGGAGAAACCTTTGCACTTGTTGCTAGGCTAGGAGTGAGAATATTACTTTCTTATTCTACATTCAAAGGACTCAATGTATACCAAATGGATGTCAAGTTTGCATTCCTAAATGGAATATTGGAGGAAGAGGTATACATTGAGCAACCAGAAGGGTTTGTTGATCCACACAAGAGGAACATGGTATGTAGACTACACAAAGTCTTGTATGGATTGAAACAAGCACCAAGAGCCTATTATGAAAGACTTCATTCCTATCTCATAAGTATTGGATTTGTAAGAACTGGTGAAAACAGTAATCTTTATTTGAAGGAAGATATTGATGCTAACATTTTGATTGCTGAAATATTTGTTGATGACATCATATTTGGTGGCAATGATATGCTATGCAAATAATTTGCAAATGAAATGAGAAAAGAGTTTGAGATGTCTATGTTTGGAGAGATCAAGTTCTTTCTTCGTCTACAAATCATGCAATAAGATGAAGGTATTTTCATTACGCAATCCAAATACATCAAGGAAGTGCTGAAAATATTCAAGATGGAAGATTCCAAGCCTATTGGAACACCAATGGCAACTAGATGTAAGATGAGAAAGGAGGACAAGCCACCTGAGGTAAATCAGACTTTGTACATATCAATGATTGGCAAACTCATGTATGTTGTACATACTAGACTAGATATTGCACATGCAGTAGTAATAGTTGCAATATTTTCTGTTAATCCCAAAGAATCACATATGAATACTATGAAAAGAATCCTAAGATATCTAAAGAATACCGAGGACTATGGCTTATGGTATAAAAGAGAAGACAAATTTTAACTTAAGGTCTTTACCGACGCTGATTGGGATGGAAACATTGATGACCGAAAGAGCATAACTGGAGGAACATTCTTTATGGGTGATAGATTTGTCACATGGATCAACAAGAAGCAAGGATGCATCTCTCTGTCTACTACAGAAGCAGAGTATGTTGCTGTTGCTACAAATTGCTCAAATATTGCATGGATCAAACAGTTACTGGAAGGTATGCATATGAAAATTCTTGAACCAGTAATTATCTATTGTGACAATACCAGTGCAATCAACATTTCCAAGAATCCAGTCATGCATGCTAAGACAAATCATATTGCTATCAAGTATCATTATTTCAGAGAACAAGTTTGAACGAAAAGGAGGTGATACTTGAGTATGTACAATCAAAGGAACAATTAGCTGATATCTTCACTAAGCCACTGCCCAAGGATACATTTGAGTACTGGAGAAAGAGACTAGGGGTCAAACCCTTGTCTACTGGTCAGTAAGATGACTAGAAGGCTGCATCAGCCTACATATTATCAGAATATCATTCATTTTGATGCAAGAAAAGAGATGGAATTCAAATATACATATATACACAACAAGGTATTTATCTACTCCAAGAACCAAATTTGTTATATTGCTAATGGATTGGGAAATTCAAGGAGTATATTATGGATAGAAAAAATTGTTTGGCATTACTGTCAAATATTTGTTTGGCATTGCTGTCAAAGGTGGAGATTATATCCATTATCACATTATCCAAAGGGAGAGATGTAACTAGAAAGGGAGAGTACATATAAAGGGAGAGATTTCTAACAAGAGAGAAAAGAGACATCAAAAGAAAAGAACAGTCAAAGGGAGAGAGTTTGAAACAAGAAGAGAACAAGTCACATCAGAAGAAGAAAGACTCTACATCTATCTAGTAAAGGGATTGAAGATAGAAAGAGAGCTGCAAGAATAAAATCTAAGCTATGCGAGATTACCGAGGACCAGATATTTTTATCGGTTATAGTACATAAGATTGCTAGTTTGATGAAAGTAAACTGTTATATTTCATATTGTATTAGTGATAATATAGTGTGTTGCCAACAATGCCAAAGGGAGAGATTGATGAACTATAACTAATTGAATGTTTGAAGATGTTAAGTTGACGATCACCAAGACACAAAAATTTAATGCAAGACATTAAATCAGTTAATGTATTGTATTGTCATTGATGTCAACTTGGTATAATCTATCTGGTCATGTACATACTGCTAAAGACTTCAAAGAACCAATGAATCAAAGGCTATGCTATCAATAATGCATAAAAGTCAAGTATTCACAAAGTGACTATATACACTAACGGAGTGCACACTGACAGACAGAGTAAACTAATGAGGGGAAAGTCATAGTGTTACCCAATGAGAAAAAGTATAGCATTACTGATGAGCAAAATCACAATGTTACCCGATGAGCAAAGCACAATGTAACCCGATGGATAGAATTACAGTGTTGCTCGACGGACAGAGATCCTGAAGACAACTAAATTCTCACCAATGGAACAGTCAGTTGGAACCAACAACTAACTGAAGTATTGACTGACAGAACAAAGAGTTCAAAAATGAAATGAAAAATTCTTAACTGTCAAGAGCTAAAAATAGACGTAACTGGTACTTATCATTGTTTTAATCGACAAGATAAAGCAAGAGATAAGTAAAGGATTTAAAGTTTCTTTGTCTAGTTGGAAAGAAGATCTCCATGAGATAAATCAGGAGTTTTTCTTTAAATCTAATTGGTGAGAATTATGGATCGTGCCAAGATCAAGAAAGCCAAGAAATGGTGAAAACATGTCTATATAAGAGAAGATAATTCAATATGAATTAGTGGAATGACAAGAAAATAGATGCTAAAGAGATTTTGAAGGAGAAGAAAGTCTTCATTCAAACCTGATCAATCAAACTGAGGAAAGAGCTAAATTCTTCAAATAACGATGAACATTTATACAACATCATAGAGAATAAAAGTGTGGAGAAAAGATATTGAATTGATAACATTGATCAGAAAGGTAATGCACTTACAATAGATCTAAAAATCTGCAATTCTAGTTGTATATGTGAATAGATCAATTTACTATTTCAATTTAACCATTGAAACATCAAGTCTCTTAACCGAGCAAGACTTAAAAGTCTTTTCTAATTGAGATACATCCCAAGGACTATCAAAAATTTTGATCATACAAAGTAGCATTGGATATGCTAGATACCTATTGACAAGCCAAGAGAATGTTTGATCAAGGACGGTAGCATTAGATGCCAGATAATAAGTGACAAACTATTCATTTAAATCCTCTAAAAAGGTCACACCTAACAATGTGTTTGTTACCTTTAACAGGGTTGGCTCTTCATCGAGCTCACTCTTGAAGAGTGAAAATTTAGGTTATCGGTCCCAGTGGTTTTTCCCTAAAAAGGGTTTCCACATTAAAAATTCATCTGTTAATGTGTTTATTATTCATTACTTTAGTGTTTTGCATTTCACATAAGTAAATCTGGATTGATCAGTATACACTAGCTATTTACTATATTTCGTTACATAGAAAGACTGCCTATTGGTAAACATATAGTAGAATGTTTTAGAAAGGATTCTGACAAGTAGTAATTTGATATAAGTATTTGGAGGCAATCATCTTATAGGACTGAAGATAACTAGAGGCTTATAAATGTGGTAATAAGTTTTTGGGTTGATTTAAGGATTAATTTTTGAGGCCATTGATTCACCCCCCCTCTCCCCCTCTCATTTGTTCTAAAATTACTATCATACCTCATTCCCCTACTATCAAAAAAATTCCATAGAAGAAGAAGAACAAGAAGAATAAAGCTCCAGTCACACTTGAGGAGATCATAGATATACCCGACTGTGATCCAAGAAAACTTGATCCTGAGTCACTGACAAGAAATGAAGAACTATGCAAAAGGAAAGCACAACATGACAAGCTCAAAATGGAACACCGAAATAAATAATTCCTAAAAATAGCAAGGGAAATTCTAATGCAGGTAGTTCCTGACACAAAGATTGATCAAAATCCACCCATCATTGATCAACTAGCTGTTCTAACTGAGGCAATCACACAACAAAATGTAGATGCCGAGGAGGTCATTAAGGAAAGAGCAGAGGAGAAATAGTACTATAAAATCATAGAGAAAATCAGCCAAGAAGTGGCAGTAAACAAGGTGAAACTTATTGAGTTGTTACCTACATTAGCCCCTCTTATTTTAGAATTAGTTACCTTAGTTCAAAAGTTGTGTACTATTAAAAATTTCACCACTGAGCATGATACACAAATAGCTAAGTTAAATGAAGAGCTAAAAGCTAGTGCACAAAGTCTTTCAACTGAGCCAAATACATTCCAAATGCATTATGATAGGCTTGTTTAATCTAAATGGTAAAGACTTGAGATACAAAAGGTTGAAATCAAAATCAGAGATGAAGTAACCGAGCTGCAAAGTTTGTTACTACCGAATATCACATTGCTGATGACACATATGACTATGAAAAGGACTCTAATGGCCACCCCAGAGATGTTAGTAGCTGAAAGCATCTATGACATGCACGCTCAAATAAATTTGGAGTACATGACCCTAGATTACCTGAAGGATACATGGAAAAAGATGATGGCAGACATCAAGAAATCTCATAAGCACATTCTTGATAAGTTGTAAGTTATACATATTTTTCATTAATTTAAAAAAGGGGGAAAATGTACATACATACATTGTAAAAGGGGGAAACATGTACATACCGAGAGCATGGACATATGGGGGGTCATTTTACAAGTAAAGAACTTTGTATATATATACTATACATATCAGTTTTTGATACTAATGCCAAAGGGGTAGATTGATAATCCTTAAAGGATCAGAAGTTGTCATTAGTATTCAAGAAGATAGTTTTGGTTGGTCATTCAGCATTCACCAAGAAACAACATTCACCGAGCGATAGTGATCATCGAGTGCAGTGTTCACTGATCACAGTGGTCACTGAATTTTTTTAAAAATTGGATAGTATATTAACTGAGCAATTATATCAACCGAGAAGAGACACAACCAAGTATCAGTCTGCAGAGACATCACCGAGCACCAGTCTAACTAGGAGATAGTTTTAACACTGAGAAAAAGCAAATCTGAACTACACGTCAATTAAACCACTTTCGTCTTGAAATTAGATTTTTTCTTAGCTGGAAAACTATTTCTTGAGGATATGGAAAAGCGTAAATGATGGATTTAATTAGTTTAACTAATTGTATTCATGGAAACTAGGAGATCAAGGTCAAGTTGTAAACCTTTGATCTTAGAGTTATTCAAGAGAAGCGTGAAACTTAATTAGGTCAAAACATTGTATATATAGATGTATAATCAATCAAGAACATGATGAATATAGCCGCACAAGGACATCTATGGATCAGACACAATATTTCATGTAGAAGAATAGATAAAGAAGAATTTAGTGATGAAGAACTACATTCAAGTCTATCGAGCAGAACAGAGGTATTATCCATCACAATAGGTGATACATACAATTTTGTGAACTTAATGGATCTATAATCAATAATTCAACATTGCAAGCTATCAGGTTATATATTTTTTTTCTACTCTCTAACAATTGTAGCAAACATAAAAAATCCTTCAAGAAGGTGGACTTAACAGTCTTTATGTAAATCTCTTAACCGAGTGCACACATACATTGTGTTGCTAAAATCTATTAACCAAGTAGACTTAACAAGTCTAACATGTTACTCCTAGTAGGGTAAGATCATCAGATGTGATCACAAATTGTATCCCTAATAGGCACCTTTGATTTTGTAGATAGTGAAGCTTTGTGGGTTTCATTCCCACCGTAGTTTTTACCTTATAACAAGGGTTTCTGCATTACCAAATACTTGTGTCATGAGTATATGAGTTTCATGAATGTTTCTATATTTGTTTATATGCATTTAGATTTATGCTATGATATTACACGCATGAAGCAGAGAAGAAACAGTGGCCAGTTATACAAGTTATGAGTACTAAGGTTAATTGATAAAAGTTTTTAACGGTACTGATTCACCCCTCCCCTCTTAGTACTATACCTTCCATTATTCCAAAAAATTATTCCAAGAAATTTGAGGATCATTGCATGCATTTAGAAAATATTTTTGTTAGATCTTTGGATTATGACATATCACTCAATTGAAAGAAATGTACATTTGGTGTGACTAAAATTAAGCTTCTTGGACATATTTTATCTAAGGATAGAATCATAATTGATCGTGAAAGGTTTGCAACCATTGACACAATTCTAATTACTAGGATTATTAAAGGAATCTAGTCATTTATTTTCCTGGTAAATTTTATGAGGATATTTGTTAAAAATTGTATAGAAATTACTAAAGCTATATCAAATATGTTTAGAAATATTGAATTAAAATCATGGGGAGACAAGGTTGTCTAATAATTCTAAAGTATTCACAGTGAAATTTAAAAGGATATTTCTTTGAAGTCACTTAATTGTTCAAAGCATTTTCAATTATTCTATTTTGCATCTTTACATATAACCGTTGTAGTATTGTTGCAAATAAATTGGGAAGATTGTGAAAAACCCATTATATTTTCAATAAGTGCTTGCAAGTAATAGCATTAAAATATGACATTACAAAAAATAAAGTTTATGCTCTCGTCAAATGAGTAAAGAACTTTAGGCCTTACATTGTTGGAAATTAGATTATAGCATGAGTTCATCATTCCAGTATTAAAGAAATTTTCACTCAACAAGAAGTTACAAGGAGTTGTAGGTGGATAAAAAATCTTGGATTTTAATATATATATTTATATCACCAAATTGATGAGGGGAAAATGTTTATTTGAGCTGGTGGCTACATCCAATCTTGAAGTATTTCAGGTAAACCTATTGGAGGATGGTGATTCATTTTAGAAGTATAATCTATAAGATTTAGAGTGGTATAATTATATTATTAAATAATTATAGAGTATAACATGTCAGGACCATTTGAGTGAGAATCATAAGTGAACCTTGAAGCCACAAAAAATCAAGTGCATTATCTTGAAAGGTGAGATATATTCAAAAACTCTTCATGACATTCTTCTCAAATATGTGAATTTGAATTAGGATAAAAGGATTTTGGATGAGATATGTAGTGGAGTGTACATGGAGAACATTTCTTGGAAAAGACTATGACACAAAAACATCCTTAGGTGTAGCTACTTGTGGCATAACCTTTGCATTCATGTTCATAAGATGGTGATAAATTATAATGCATATTAGAGGTTTTTAGTAAAGTTGAAATATTCAGGTTCCCTTCCAATGAGAACCATAATAGTTGGTGATCCTTTTTAGCAATGGGAATTAATTTTATTGGTTAAATTGTAGATAAGTCTAGCAGAGGTCATAGTTATATCCTAGTTGCGCTTCATTCCTTTACAAAGTTGATCAAACAAATTTCAATAAGAAGGAATAATAGAAAGATTATTGTATATTTTGTGTTGGAACATATTATAACATGGCTTGAGGTGTCACACGAGTTGATAATTTATATTATAATATGCTGTAAATCAAAGTAGTTTTTTATTTTTTGCAATGACTATGGTATAAATGTGTCTTCTTCTTCACCATATCACCCTAAAGGAAATTCCCAAGTATAATCTCGTAGCAAAATTCTTATGAATATCATAAAAAGGATAATTGGTAAGAACAAAACTTCATGGGACTCTGAACTCAAACTTTTACTATGGATAGATAGGGTACCATCAAGAGGGATACATAATGATCTTCGTAAGAAGTATTGTATGAAATGGATAATAAGAGACCAATAAATAATATTTTTATCAATAGTAAAGTTTATATAATATCACGACAATTGATTGAAGATGTAATAAAAATTTGAATTTTTTATTTGGTTGCACATGATGTAGTTAGGAGCGAAGTGAAATGTGGTAAAAATAGATCTTAAACCCAAGAATTCTGGAGACACTGATGAAGTGCCTTCACCAATCCTCCTCTCTCACTCAAGAAACATCAAACTGACTCCACCAGTGGGTCTCCTAACTGCAAAACCTGAAACTATATGCACAACATGAGTGTTCCCACCTCCCAAGCACAATGAGACACATTTGTTTTGAAATTACACATCTCCTATGAGTGTGTCTAATGTCTCCTCTAGTGTTGCGCATAAGAAATCTTTCCTCCAAAATTCCACATCTCCTTTGAATGTGTCTAATGCCTCCTCAACTATTGTGGAAATAATTACCACCGACATAGCTGCACATGAGATGTCTTTTCTCTGAAACTCAACATCTTCTCCTAGTGTGTCTAACACCTCCTCAAGTGCTCAATAAATCATATTCAAATCTCCCCCCCCCCTGCTTGCTCCTTGTAGGGACAATCATGATGCCAAGCCCCCTCGTCTCTTTAGGGACACAAATATGTCAAGACCCATCTTTTCTTTAGGGACAAATATGCTAAGCCTCTTTTTTTTAGAGAAACAAATAGGTTGCTTCTCATTCAATGAATCATTCCTAAGTGAGAATCTAGCTTGGGATGAAAGAAAACCTCATGCCTCCATTGCCTCTGGCCTCCTGTTATCTCTTTGATATTCTAAAGCACAAATCTTTCATCAACTCTTGTATTGCAAGGTGCATTTTCATCACCAATTGAGTCATTTGTATGTACTGCAAATCCACAAAAATGTTTTTCACCTTCGGTTGTAGTAAAAGTTGTATTGTTCTTCAACTTCCCATAGATGTGATCCTTGGCAGTAGAAATATTATTTTTTTCCAAATAACCAAAGCACATTCCTCAACAATTTGATCACCCTTATTAGCTCTACTTCGTTCATTAATTAAAGAATAAATTACAGTTTCTAAGCTAGGATTCAATTTGTTCAAAGTGAAAACAATATGATCAAAGCTTGATGGCATACTACTCAGTAAGATCATCTTGGTAGATCATCATCATCGTCATCTTTGGATTTTACACCTACAAGTTGACTAATAAGCTTATATGTTGAACAATATTATCTCCCTGATTCATCTTCAACCCGAACAATTTTTGCTTTATGGACATTTTAGCACTAGAAGCTTGTGAACCAAACAAAATATTGAGCCCATCCCATATTTCTTTTAATGTATTTGAAAAATCAATGAGATGCAAGTATGCATCTAATAGACCGATAGCAATTAGTGTTGTAGCCCTATGATCTCTTGCCATCCAGTTTGGCTCTGCATCAACATCTTGTGGTTTTCTGATAGCCCCACTCACAATATCCCACAAATCTTTTTTGAATTAAAAATATTTGTACTTTAATTTGCCATGTATGAAATTCATTCCCTTCGAGTTTGATAATAGTTGTAAGTTTCTCTATTATAATAACTTATCACTCTATAAGAATGACTACCAAAGATAAAACAAGTCTTATACCTCCTTGCAGAAAAACAAATTCATATACCTTTGTACTTTAGAAAACACTGGTAATGAAAATTACATTAACAACTCAACCGAATCGTACCAGGTACCGATCTTCAGCCACAAGCTTTGGCCACATTATTTACCATTCATCAACCCTAGACACTTGTGGAGCACTCTGGCTTTTTCATTTCTTCACCACTCGCTTATTCTACGCACTGTCAGAGAATAGGTGACTAAACCTTGTACTGTTATGAGAAGATGGTGAAATACACTCTTAAAAACACTTCCAACGCAGACATGCTCTTCCAACTTCGCACCACCTTTTTCTACAAGCACATTTCCTTTGCATTATATCATCTTGGGCGAAAAACAAAATAACTGGTTGGCGGGGACCAAACTAAATTCTGCTGATGCGCTGCCAGAGAGTTGACGTGAATATTAAACTGCTGCATATGGACCCTCGGACTTCATTGCAGTCTTTCCTCAGTCTTCATCTCACAGACTCAAAGTCATATCTGCACTCTTATAGCACATGAAAGAAGAGAATAGAATGTGATTGGTTGTATTCAATTGTATTTTCATTCGATGATATTTACATTCATTTGCGCTGGCTTATAAACCATCTAACTTATTTATGGGAATAACTCCCAAACACCGAATTATTCATTTTATTTATTAACTATAAATAATGTTAAATAATGTAATACACGAACACTATCCTCTAGGAGAGTTGAGCACTATGATTAATTATTATTTTTTTGTTTGTTTAAATGAATATGATATGATTAGATATGATATGATATAACTAGATATGACTTTTATCATGAAGATGCAAAATCCTTGCGAGCGTTAGTGGAGGATCATTGTGTTTAGTATAATTTCCAGTAGTCAACTAAATATTAACATTTTTAAGGATCTTATAAAAAGAGGCTTCTCCATGGCAAACATATGTGTCTTATGTAAGAAGGTGGAAGAAACGGTAAATCACCTTTTCATCCACTGTGACTATGCTACCAGCATTTGGCAAGGAATTATCGGCAAGTTGGGTATCTTGTGGGCCCTGGACAGAGAAGTGCACCAATTCAACAATTGAAGATCCCCTTCCAATCACCCCCTACTCCAACTCCTCTGGCGTATGCTTCCCCCTCACATATGCTGGACCATTTGGAAGGAAAGGAACAACATGATTTTCAAGGAGAATAGTATTCAACCTGAAACCTGTCTCCATACTGGAACTAAGCTCCTGAGCGAGAATGCCAGGATGGCTAAATGGAAGCTCCCCTCCGATCCTCCTGCTGCCTGGGAAGTTAAAATTGCTGAATGCTGGAACCTCCTGGATGGGTTCTATAGGTTTGAGGATGCAAAAAAGATAGCTAGAAATGCTACTAGATGGATCGCCCCTCCTAGAGGTAGGACAAAATTAAACTTTGATGGGGCGGTAAATAATCTTGGGCATGGAGGGGGAGGAGTGCTGAGAGATCATAATGGCACTTGCCTGCTGGCTTATGTGGGGCCTTTCAATAACTGTACTGTCACCCAGGCGAAAGGAACTACCCTTCTCTTGGGGATTAAATTTGTGAAACAAATGAACCTTAGACAGCTGGAAATCGAGGGGGATTCCAAAGTGATTATTGAGGCAGTCAAGAGTGGTGCTGGTGCGGGTTGGCGGGCTAGACCTATCATTATGGAGATCTGTGAGCTTCTCAATAGCTTCCAGCACACAACTATAGGTCACACGTACAGAGAGGGGAACTCCGTTGCTGACTCAATGGCAGCAATTGGCCTAAAACAAATCAAACTAAATAGTTGGATGATGATTAGTGAATTACCTCTGATGACTCAACAACTCAACATGGGAGAAATGAATACTACAGTTTAAATATGCCAAGATGTCATATTCATTACGAATCCCTCCTTGATCACGTGCTGGCGTGTTCGGGTGATTTGGGCGATTATGAAAAGGAGAACTCAAATTCCCATAAAGAATTATCATTACCTTTTAAATGTGTGGAGTAAGAGCTGTCTGAATCAAAGGGTTTTTTTGGCTATCCATGGTATTAATGCTATTATTGCTATTAATGGCACCTTGAGATCCGTTAGATCTGGCGGTACGGAGCCCATTTTCCAAAATTTTCAAGACAGGCATTTTATGTATAAGCTTTCTTCGAAATGGCTTTATGAAAACAAGTGGTTTTATATGGCCTGCAAAAATGCTTGGCTCTTAAATTCCAAATATATTCGGGCACTGGAAGAGCAGACCCTTGAAATGGGAGGTAACATTCTTCGCATTGAGCCTGATAATATTGACGAAGCTTTCCCTTCTGATGCATTGGTGACCCATTATTGGAAAGAAACTGGCATTTGGAGTTTCATGGAAAGAATGAAAGGTGGGAATGATGAGCGAATCTCCAAACAATTTGTCTCTTCCTGGAACAACATGAGTGTCTCGATTGGGGGCATCCACTTCCAGCTCAATGAAGAGGTCATTGTCGAGGCGATAGGGCTCTCTATGGTGGGGAGAAAATACAAAAAGACCAGTCAGACTGCCGACCCTACCAGCCTCAAAAAAAAAATCAAGGACAGTGAGCTGCCGGTGAGAAAATATGGGGGTTTCAACAGGGAGGAGCTGTCGGATTTCTAGCCAAAAATTTGTCTCATTGTGATGAAGTACTTCACACTTGAAGGTAAGTTCACTGTGTTTTACAACTACCACTTACCGTTCCTGAACCATATTAGGAACAAGGATTTAATTTCTATACCTTTCTATCTTCTACACTCAATAGAGAGTAATATCCTTGATATTAAAAGAAACCCTGATAGAGCTATCCTCCATCAGGGCCTCCTCCTCTGTCTCTACCAGTTTCACAAAGCCATCTGCCCGACACCCCAACCCCCTCTGATTATCCAGATGATGCCCCAGGAGGAGCCCCTGGCCAAAGCTAAAAAGACCACCCATTCCTCCTCCTAGTCCATCCGTATCACCCAGGAGCCTGTGCTAGCTGAGAAAAAGGGCACAATCCGTAAAAAAAAGTGTTGAAAATCCCCTCAGTAGGAAGGAGGGTCAGGAGGAGTCGTATGTCTCTGTGTTTGTGGATTACAAAGAGGGGAAAGGGGTTGACAGCACTCTTGAGACTGATTATAGGCCCAAAAAATGAAAAATGATGGAAAGCCAGGTTAATTTGGAGGTGGACTTAAGTGGCTCGAGTCGCCAGAGGTCAAATAGAATAGCCAAGGAACAATGTAAAATTAGGATGGTGGAAATGGCCTCCAAAGAGCTTTCCCTGTCTGAAAATGTCTCCCACTCCACTGACTCCAAAAATGGTTCCTCAGAAGGCTATATGAGCCCGACTGGTAATACTCCCCTGCCCAACCTCCAGCGAACCATGGAAACCCCCAATAACCCTACCCCACCCCAAAGCCCCCATCATGATCCTCAGGATAAGCCCCACACCTCAGCCGTGGAGGAAAAAAACAATTTTACAGGCACCCTCAAAAGGAAGTTCGCGAATCTAGACAAAGACATTGTTGAGATTAAGAAGAATATGCAGGACCTGATGAACCACTGCATGAGGACCAACAAATTTTCCCTGAAGGTCATGCATGCTTTGGCTACGACCCTCTGTAATGTACAGGAAAAGCTGGTGGGCGGCAGGATGGAAGCGGACGAGGACAACAAGGACCTATTCCTATTTCTGTAGGAGGAGTGGGTGAGAACCCTATTGTCTAAACAACTAGGAGGGAAGAATTAAACTCTGGTGTCCATGGATTGGTTAATTTTGGCTGGGCTTGGCCCTCGGATCCCCTTTTTTGCAATTTGGGATAAAGTTAGTTTTCATATATTTTTGTGTAGCCCTGCGAAGCTTATTACTGATACTTTTTATGCTACTGATCATAGTAATTACTCTGATTTAATCCTTTGGATTAGTACTTTCATTTATGTTTTTGATAGGGGCAGAACTAGATTTGGTGATTTTGATTATGCTACTAAAATGCTTTACAACTTTGACTAGTTCCATTAATATGTTGTTAATGTGCTACTAGTCCTCTATTCCACGGGCCAACACCCTCTTGCTATTTTTTCTATCAAAAACATTTTTAAGCATCATATTATAAAAATAAGTATAATGATGACTTTCTATTGTATACATTACATTTGAACTTGTTTCATCCAATAGTAATGTATTGTGTTGAATTTATAGTTTTTCCTCTTTTGAGATTCTTATCTTAAAATATTTTTTATTGTATTTTTTCACATTTTTCAATTTATTAATACATATACAGTCAGAGCCAGAAGTTATTGCATTGAATTTAAACAGATTGTCAAAATCTGATAAATTTAATTTATTAATACTTAGAATTCTTACGTATTATATCACTTTCATATTATTTATTTCTAATTTCACAACTTGTCAATTGAATAAAAGATATCTAACATTTACTCCTTTTCATGCACATTTTTTGAAGATAAACATAATATTCCTGATAAATAAATTTTTAATCTTTCATCAAACATGATTAAAATAAACATATTTATGCATTCCTACCCCTCATTAAAGTTTTGAAAAATGAAATAATATGAGTTTTCTATTTTTTTTAGCATAGTCTAATTTGCCTATATCTAGCATTTAAATGCATGATTTCATTCTACGAAACAAAATTTACCAATATTTTATGAAGATTATAAAATTAAATTAGAACACACAATATAAATAGACTCTAAGATCACCAATGATTTGGATCTAGGCTAACTCAAGGTCAAACACTACATATATCATACTCAATATGAGTATAACTAGGGGATACTATAAGGTGAGTCAGTGTACATATCTTCAAAATACCACCATTAGGGAATAACTCAAAATTATGGATCCAAGTGGAGAAATAGTCATGTACTTGTAACCACTCAACACACATGTCATCGGTGTAAAGAAGTTAAGGTAGCAAAACAACTTCATACACTAACCTTGAGAGGATGATTAAGGAAGAAAAAATTAAATCTTAATTAAAGTTATTAAAAAAAGTTACAAAAGAAATCATAAATATCATGCATGTACCACAACACAATGATTTAGATGGGGAAAACCATTTTGGAAGGAAATATCCACACTCCAAAAGTCGCCGAATTTATTGTTTAGAAATATATATAAAATACAATATACTTGTAAAGTAAGTTTTTTATACGAGTATCGCCACCAAATGATGTAGGGGTAGCACAACACCTATAAGACTCTTACACACAACCTCCATCTTACACATGTGATGCATAGGAAATATAAGTACATAAAACTATCAAACTATATTACAACCCATAAACTAAAACGACATAGAAAAGTGGCTCCCAACTTATCTTTAATCAAAAATTCCCTAGGATGAGTCAAAGTGCACAATGACATCTTTAACTCCCTTTTACAACTCATTTATGTGTCCAACACCTTTTTTTATCTCCTATTTCAGGAAACCTAATTTTTGAAGGCCTTAACTTTTGATCCAAAAATTTGTTTGATGAACTATTTGAATCTATAGAATGCTCATGAAGTGATATACCTAGTTATAACCTACTACATTGGTTAAGACAACTATTGGACCAAAAAATGACTCTAAGGCCTTCAAAATTGACTTTGAAATTTTCATAAAAAATTAAAAAAAAATGAAAAAATTAATATCTTCAAATCTAGACATGATCTTGAAAAGAAATATTGGCATGCTTATTTAGCTAATCCATAAATTTGGAGTAAATTTTGGACCAATATATGCTCAAGGGTAAACATACTATAAATATCAGTCTTACATAAAAGTGAGGTTGAGACACCATTTTCTTAACAATAGGTACCTACTTAGTGTATATTAATTAAAATGTAACATATCACTAAATGGGGTACAATAATAAAAAAACATAAAAATGAACATAACAAATATAAAGTCCCTCCAATTTAACCTCAAATGCATTATATAGCTCAATTCATCAAAAAGTCATTTTGAACTTGAGAGTATTTAATCATTACATGAATATTAGTGAAATTCATCACAATCAATGCATTCTGATACACCAAGCATATAGGCCTCAAATAGGCATACAAAACTCCAACATCTAACATGTTAAGGAACCACATCTCAAACATGCAAGTAGTTTAAATACAACACTCAGAAAGAAAAGATCAAAACTAAAAACCATTAAAAAATAGCAAGACTCAACCATTGTTAGCCACCCATAAAAAAAGTACAAGCACGAAGATGATCTATGCATCCTTTTTTGTATAGTTGAGAAACAGTGCCAAACTCTTCACCTCAAGGTTGTAAAAAGTGGGGCACTATAAGGAATATAATGTGGATTACTTGATTAATTTAAATTTTAATTAGATTTATCAATCGTAAATTCAATATTTTTTCCCTTTTATGTTGTGTAACTTGGCTATTTAAATTGGTCACTTTAGGCAAAAATTACATGCACACACATGTAAGGAATGTAAGAGAATCCCAACATCAACACATTATGAGAATATTGACACACACACACACACACACACACACACACACACACACACACACAAACATGCACGCACGCACGCATGCATACACACGCGTACACACACACATGCACATGCACACACGCACGCGCACGCGCGCACACACACACACACACACACACACTATGTTTGTATTGGTGTAATGTTTTATTAGAAATTATATGCTTATTTTCTCGATCTAAGGTAGTGGTAGGATTTTGAATTTTGATTTATTTTTCTATTGTTTCTTTTTTTGCTTAACATTTTCACCTTACATTAACGAATAGTAGGATTACTAGTTTTTAAGAAGAGCTAGTTTACTAGAAGAGAATTAAGATTTGAGTATCATAAGATTTATTCGCATAACATCTATGGAACTAAGTAGAAGACTATGTGACCCAATTTTTCTTAAAGGATGTAAAATAATGATGGTGGAAGGGATTGGATGGACTTGGATTAGAAAAAACCCAATAACAACAATATATAAAATCTCAAGTAAAAGGAAACTGAGGCTTGATAAAAAAAAAATGACTCAATCCAATAAAAGATGTTGAAGACTAGGGAGTAGTTAGATAACATGAGGTTTATGGTGGAAGATTTTATCAACATAAAATTATGTTCTACTCCCCCTTTATGGGAACAAAGTGTTTCTATAAAGATATGGAGTCTTCACTTGGGAAACTTTATAAAAGAGCATATTAATTACAAATAGTTTTTATTAACTTGGCTTTAGTGGATTATTAAGGTTTGTATTACCTATGCATTTAAGTGAATAATGTATCGATCAGCCTCTATTAAACTACAATTTTAGATAAAAATGCTAACAATAGCTATGCACTACACTCAGATGTGTGATTAGTCCACCAAATAATATACATAACCTTTAAAGTTCAATCACAATCTATCTTGAAAAAGTAATCAAATATTATTCAAAACTTAGATCATAAGCTTATCAATATAATTTCGGAGTTCTGAAAAGAAAAAATAAAATAAAATTTCAAGATAAATCAGTAAATAAGATATCTTTTCACAATAAATTAGATAGAGTAATGTTTCAGGTGATTAATAATATAACAGTGACATAATCAAATAAAGGGAAAGCATTTATATCTTGGGATAATGATATGGTCAAAACTTGGTAATTACTCAAAGACCCCCTATATTTAATGGGGATGGATGAAATAAATCTTCAAAACTTAGACAAGGATTATAATGGATCACCCCTTATCACAGATGGTTACATGAAAAATCTTGATGGAGCTTTAAGGGTAAATTGATGAGAATCATGAGTACAATATATTATAAGGGATGAGTAAAGTAATATGATCAAAGAAACATCAAAGAGAGTTAAAGATGTTCCCAATAACGAGGTTGAAGCTCAATAACTCATATTTTATCTATAAATATCCAATATATACAAATATAACAAATTCAAATTCGAGAGAGATTTAATGATAACTTCAAAGACAATCATGAATAGAAAAATTATCAAATTAGAAAGTCGATAACATTCTTTAAAATATTTGGCCAATTCCTTAGAGGCTTGGTTATTGTTATTCTAGTTGTAAACTACAATTTGAAAATATTTTTGAATGAAAAGAAATTTACTAGTAAATAAAAGAGTAGTAAACAGACATTGACAGCTATCGCATCAACATTAGTCTTCCACATAATGAGGCTTGATAAGGCTTAGAATTTCTAAAAAGCAATAGGGTTGATCATCACAAAAGGTATGTAAAAACTTAGGACTATCAATTAGGATAGCTCTAATTATCAAGGTGAATGAAATCAAGTATTAGCACACCCAGATACGATTACTAGTATTATATTTTCTATAAAAGAAACAAATGTAAAAAGAATATAAAATGTCGACTGAATCAAATACAATAGTGGGTCAAATTACAATACGTTCACAACTACTAATAAATTTAGAAATTCGATCAGCCACTTTGCACTGCGTTCTATATTTATTCCTTGGCCTCTCTTCATTTAAGAGCAGTGGTGAAAGTTGAAATGTCGAAAATTAAAATATACTTTATTACCGAGTGGGTATTCTTTAAGGCAGCGTGACATTTGGAGATTCTGAGTCTGTAAATCTATACTCATTTTATTTTGTGAGAGAATATAATGCAACCAAGAGGTAGTGGCCATGTCTTTTTAGCTTACCCATTCGACCACCTTTTTCTACGAGCACATATCCTTTGCGTTATATCATGTTGCGCGAGGAACAAAATAACTGGTTGACGGGGACCAAACTAAATTCTGCTGATGCGCTGCCAGGGAGTTGACGTGAATATTAAACTGTTGCATATGGACCCTCAGACTTCATTGCAGTCTTTCCTCAGTCTTCATCTCCCAGACTCAAAGTCATATCTGCACTCTAATAGCACATGAAAGAAGAGAATAGAATGTGATTGATTGTATTCAATTGTATTTTCATTTGATGATGTTTACATTCATTTCCAATGGCTTACAAAGCCATATGCTTCCCGTATAAACCAACCAACTAACTTATTTATGGGAATAACTCCCAAACACCTAATTATTCATTTTATTTATTAATTATAATTAATGTAATAAGCCAACACTATCCTCTTGGAGAGTTGAGCACCATGATCAATTGAATGATTATGATATGAGTAGATATGATTTTGATCATGATGCGAAGTTTTTGCGAGCATTTGTGGAGGATCGTTGTGTTTTGTACAATTTCTAGTAGTCAACTAAATATTAACATTTTTAAGGAACTTTGTATTACAAAAGTAAGTATAATGATGACTTATGGTTGTACACATTACATTTGGACTTGTTTCATCCAATACTAATGTATTGTGTGCATTTTATTTGCATATTGTATTTTGCCTATATATAGCATTTAAATGCATGATTTCATTATATGAAAAAAAAATGACCAATAGTTTATGAAAAATATAAAATTCAGTAAAAACACACAATACAAATGGACTCTAAGATCACCAATGATTTGCATGTAGGCACGTAGGTTAACTCAAGGTCAAACACACAACATATCATATTCGATATGAGTTTACGTGAATATTAAACTGCTGCATATGGACCCTTAAACTTCATTGTAATATTTCTTCAGTCTTCATCTCACAACTCGGAGTCATATATGCGCTCTTATACCACATGAAAGAAGAGAATATAATGTGATTGATTGTATTCAATTGTATCTTTATTTGATGATGTTTACATTCATTTCCAATGGCTTACCGTATAAACCAACCAACTAACTTATTTATGGGAATAACTCCCAAACACCTAATTATTCATTTTATTTATTAAATATAATTAATGTAATAAGCCAACACTATCCTCTAGGAGAGTTGAGCACTATGATTAATTGTTCCTTTTTTTTTATTTGAATGAATATGATATGAGTAGATATCATTTTTATCATGATGTGAACTCCTTGCGAGCATTAGTGGAGGATCATTGTGTTTAGTAAAATTTCTAGTAGTCAACTAAATATTAACATTTTTAAGGAACTTCGTATTATAAAAGTAAGTATAATGATGACTTTCTATTGTACACATTACATTTGGACTTGTTTCATCCAATACTAATGTATTGTGTTCATTTTATTTGCATATTGTATTTTACCTATATATAGCATTTAAATGCATGACTTCATTCTATAAAACAAAATTGACCAATATTTTATGAAAAATATAAAATTCAGTAAAAACACACAATATAAATGGATTCTAAGATCAGCAATGATTTGCATGTAGGTTAACTCAATGTCAAACACACAACATATCATACTTGATATGAGTTTGATTAGGGGATACTATAGGGTGAGCCAGTGTACATATCTCAAAAATAACCACTATTTGGGTATAACTCAAAATTATGGATCCAAGTGGAGAAATAGTCATGTAATTGTAACCACTCAAAACACATATCATCAGTGTAATGAAGCTAAGATAGAAAAACAACTTCATACACTAATCTTGAGAGGAGGATTATGAAAAATGTTTTAGATCTTAATAAAAGTTACGAACAATTTTAAAACAAGAAATCATAAATTTATCACGCATGTGCCACAACACACTGATTTAGATGGGGAAAACCATTTTGAAAGAAAATATCCACACTCCAAAAGTCGCCAACTATATTTCTTAGAAATATATATAAACTACAATATACTTGTAACGTAAGCTTTTTATAGGAGTATCATCATCCAAAGATGTAGTGGTAACACAATACCTATAAGACTCTTACACAGAACCTCCATCTCACACACCTAATATATAAGAATACATAAAACTGTCAAACTGTATTACAAACCATGAACTAAAACCACCTAACAAAGTGGCACCCAACTTATCTTCAATCTGCAATTCTCTATGACAAGTCAAAGTACATAATGACATCTTTAACTCCCTTCTATGTGTCCAACACCTTTTTTATTTCCTATTTCAGGAAACCTAATATTTCAAGGCCATAACTTTTGATCCAAGAATTTTTTTGATGAACTATTTGAATCTCTAGAATTATCATGAAGTGATATACCTAGTTATAACCTACTACATTGGTTAAGATCACTATTGGACCCAAAAATGATGACTTTGAAATTTTCATGCAAATTTGTTAAAAATGAAAAATTTAATTTTTTCAAATCTAGACATGGTCTTGCAATAAAAAATAGTGGCATGCTTATTTAGCCAATCCATAAATTTGGAGGAAATTTTGGACCAATTTATGCTTAAGTCTAAACTTACTATAGATAGTAGTCTTACATAAAAGTAAGGTTGAGACACCATTTTTCTAACAATAGGTACCCACTCAGTGTATATTAATTAAAACATAACATATCACCCAATGGGGTACAATTAAAAAAAATGAACATAACAAATATAAAGTGTCTCCAATTAAACCTTAAATGGAATATATAACTCAATTCATCAAAAGGTCATTTTGAACTTGATAGTGTTTAATTATTACATGAATATTAGTGAAATTCATCATAATCAAAGCATTGTGATGCACCAAGAATATAGGCCTCACATAGGCATACAAAACCCCAACATCTAACATGTTAGGGAACCACATCTCAAACATGCAAGTAGTTTAAATACAACACTCAGAAAGAATAGATCAAAACTAAAACTCATTAAAAATATAGCAAGACTCAACCATTGTTAGCTACCCATAACAAAAATTAAAAGCACAAAGATGATCTATGCATTCTTTTTGTATAGTTGAGAAACAATGCAAACTCAACACCTCAAGGTTACAAAAAAGTGGGGCACTATAAGGAATATAACATGGATTACTTGATTTATTTTATGTTTAATTAGATATATTAATCATAAATTGAGTATTTTTTCCCTTTTGTGTTTTGTAACTTAGCTATTTCAATTGTTCACTTTAGGCATAAATTACATGCACACACATGTAAGGACTATAAGAGAATCCCAACATCAATACATCATGACAATATTGACACACACACATAAAAATGCATGCATACACACACGCATATGTACATGCACATATACACATTCACACACACACATACACACACACCTACATGCACGCATGCACGCATGCGCATGCACACAAACTCACACACACACATGCACACACTCACACGCGCACACGCACACACACACACACGCGCGCGCGCGCACATGCACACACGCACACGCACACACACACGCGCGCGCGCGCACGCACACACACACACACACACACACACACACACACACACACACACACAAATGCGCACGTGCACACACACACACACACAATTTGTATTGGTTGCAATGTTTCATTGAAAATTATATGCTAATTTTCCAAATCTAAGGTAGGGGTGAGATTTTACATTTTGATTTATTTTTCTATTGTTTCATTTTAGCCTTCACTTTTTCACCTTACATTAATAAATAGTAGGATTACTACTTTTTAAAAAGACCCAACTTATTAGAAGTGAATTATGATTTTTGTATCATAAAATTTATTCGTATGACATCTTTGGAACTAAGTAGAAGACTATGTGACCCAATTTTTCTTAAAGGGTGTAAAATAATGATGGTGGAAGGGATTGGAAGGACTTGGAGAACCAAAACTCAATAACAACAATATAGAAAATCTAAAGTAAAAGGAAAGTTAGGCTTATTAAAAGAACCAACTCAATCAAATAGAAGTTATTAAAGACTAGGAAGTAGTTAGATTACATGGGGTTTATGCTGGAATAGTTTATCAACATAACTTTATATTCTACTTCCCCTTTGTAGGAACGAAGTGTTTCTGTAAAGATATGGAGTCTTCACCTGGGAAACTTTATAAAAAAACATATTAATTACAAATAGTTTTCATAAATTTGGCTTTAGTGGGTTATTAAGGTTCATAATATCTATGCATTTAAGTGAATAATCTATAGATCACACTATATTAAACTACCATTTTAGACAAAAATGATAGCAATAGCTATGCACTACACTCAGATGTACGATTAGTCCACCAAATAATAAACATAACCTCTAAAGTTCAGTCACAATCTATCTTGAAAAAGTAACCAATTATTATTCAATTTTTAGATCATTAGCTTGTCAATATAATTTGGGAGGTGAGAAAAGAAAAATAAAATAAAATTTTAAGAGAAATAAGTATATTACAAATAGTTTTCATAAATTTGGCTTTAGTGGGTTATTAAGGTTCGTAATATCTATGCATTTAAGTGAATAATCTATAGATTGCCCTCTATTAAACTACCATTTTAGATAAAAATGATAGCAATAGTTATGCACTACACTGAGATGTACAATCAGTCCATCGAATAATAAACATAACCTCTAAAGTTCAGTCACAATCTATGTTGAAAAAGCAACCAATTATTATTCAAAATTCAGATCATTAGCTTGTCAATATAATTTGGGAGGTGAGAAAAGAAAAATAAAATAAAATTTTAAGAGAAATAAGTATCTAAGATATCTTTTCACAATAAATTAGATAGAGTAATGTTTGAGGTGGTTAATAATAGAACAGTGACATAATTAAATAAAGGGAAAGCATTTATTTCTTGGGATAATGATATGGTCAAAACTTGGTAAGGACTCAAAGACCCCCTATGTTTAATTGGGATGGATGAAATAAATATTCAAAACTTAGACTTGAGGATTAGAATGGATCATCCCTTATCACATATGGTTACATATAAATTTTGATGGAGCTTTAAGGGTAAATTGATGAGTATCATGAGTACAATATATTTTAAGGGATTTAGTAAAGTAATATGGTCATAGAAACATGAAAGAAAGTCAAACATGTTGTCAATAACGAGGTTGAAGCTCAATAACTCACATTTTATCTATAAATACACAATATATACAAACATAACAAATTCAAATTCGAGAGAGATTTGATGATAACTTCAAAGACAATCATGAAGGAAAAATTATCAAATTGGAAAGTCGATAACATTCTTTAAAATATTTGGCCAATTCCTTAGAAGCTTGGTTATTGTTATTCTAGTTGTAATCTACAATTTGAGAATACTGTTGAATGAATAGAAATTTACTATTAAATAAAAGAGTAGTAAACAGACATTGAAAACTATCGCATCAGCATTACTCTTCCACATAATGAGGCTTAACAAGGCTTAGAATTTCTCAACCAAGCATTGGGATTGGTCATCACAAAAGGTATGTCAAAACTTAGGACTATCAATTAGAATAGCTCTAATGAAGAAGGTGAATGAAATCAGATACGATTACTACTATTATATTTTCTATAAAATAAACAAATGAAAAAATAATATAAAATGTCGAGTCAATCAAATACAATAAATCAAATACAATAGAGGGTCTAATTACAATACGTTTACAACCACTAATAAATTTTGAAATTCGATCAGCCACTTTGCACTGCGTTCTATATTTGTTCCTTGGCCTCTCTTCATTTTAAGAGCAGTGGTGGTAGTGGAAAGGTCGAAAATTGAAACCGGGCAAGTAAAAAAAAAGCAGTGGTGGTAGAAAGCTCAAAATATACTTTATTACCGAGTGGGTGTTCTTTAAGGCAGTCTTTAAAATCAAGTGAGCAGGTCAAAAAAAAAAAAAGTTTTATTTGGTGAACTGAATCCGCTCGTCTAATAAATATCTCAGTAAAAGTACTTTTATTTTATCTCTTGCCTTGCTTATTGTCCAGCACAGTTGCAATTTATTTGTTGATGTGTAGACACCCTATCTATGGGGACTTCTATGAGCGGAAAGCGGACCAAAACTTCAACGAATGGCCCTTTTCATTCCGGATGGAACCAACAACTGGTATGTTGGCATCTGGTATGCTCATATTCCTAACAAGACCATCTACGAGAAATGTTTGGCTCTTTATCTATTTCCATCATTTTCTATTACTTGTTTCTATCACCTTATTTGCTTATTTGTGTGTGCACATATCTTTATTTCTCTCTTTGTCTACTCTCTCACTCGCACCTCTATCTCTTTCTATCCTTATCTTTCTCTACCTCTCTTATTCTTTTCATATGTGTGCATGCATGTACATATATATGTATGTGTATATACGATAGAAACTCCCTTAATGTGCTTCCACAATCTAACTAGGACTGTCTCTATATGTCCATAGTCCCTTCAAGATCCTAATTCTATCTTCTAGGATCTTCTAAGCCCTCTCACAAATACTAGGACTCCTTCAATGCCTCTTCAAAATATGGCATACAATGTGCTTCACTTAGGTGTAGCTACCAATGATGCAATCTCCACATCTTAACTCTTTCTTGGATCCATCCAAGTGCTTCTATTCTCTCTTCTCCTCAATTAGCGTTTGCAGAGGGTTCAATTCCTTCTAGACTTATTTTAGAACTTCACTTGATCCCTTTAGGCTAGGGTATCAAGGTCTTCACCATCGATTACCAATCTTTGGTTCAATCTTGGCTTTTAGGCCTAATAGGTCTACTAGCCCTATTTGACTAACTTTTTCTCATTGTTTAAAAAACTTCCAAAACAACCCCAATAAATAATATGATATTCAGACACCCTTTATTAATTTATACAAGATTTTGTAGGTCTTATTTCTCCATGGTCTCTATACAGGTGCTTCCCACTTTTAAGGGCTTTTAGGGCTAATTGGTGTCTTCCCAACTAGTCAACTAATTACTCTCTCAAAATGTGATTAAATGGATTTTTCAAGGACTAATCTTCCTCAGAGATCTCTGTATAACCCCAAGGTCTCCCAACATCCACTTGGATCCACTCATTCAATCGAACCCTTGCATTAAAACATAAAAAGACTCTGACAAGCTCCTAACCGGGTTGCTGTAGACTCACCTAGGGCTTGTGCATTAAAATAGAAAAACTCATCTTCTGGCCTCCTCATTCCATATGTACACTATGCATAGGCTCCCCCAAAATGTCCCTCAAGCCCATGATGATTCCATGGTGGGATTTCATTGGGGAGCCATTTCTATGTACACAGTCCTAAAATACACCAGAGACTGGTTTATTTACAAAACAATTTGCAAAACTAACCTAATGAGTTGAAAGAAAGTTCACACCAATGAAAAATGAAAGATAACTAAACTAATTACATTAATCCTACACAAATTTTGGTGGATTTAATCCATTAAAGGATGTTTCCAATCAAAATGTCTAACTGTCACAAAAACCAGGATAACACAGTATGAAGGAACAGTACTTTAAATTCTTTCTCAAAAACTCCAACCTCGGGAAATAGGATTCTTGGGGTTTATATACCCTTAAATTTCAGGTGCAAGTGGTTAAGATACCAACCATTCCCTTGGAAAAATGTTTTGTCTTCGTGGAAACAAAGTTGTCACGCAACATTGCAAAGTTGCAAATGTTGTCATGACAACATTTTGACAACTTTTGCATTATGTCTCCTAGCTTGTTCAAATCAACTCAAAACCTCATCAAATGATGTAAAAATATTATAAAATCCATTTTGGGCTTAATTATAACCTTTCTCATGTATGGTTATACTTTTAACCCAAATTCCCAAGTTTAGGCTGCAAAGAGACCTAAAACCAAAATTAAACTTAAACAACAAAATAAAGCTAGATTAGTCTAAGCCTAACCTAAATCTCCTAAGCACACACACACACACACACACATGCACACACACACACACACACACACACACACACACACACACACAAAAGACATTCCAAGGAATTTTCAAACACTCTTGACTTGGCTAGATTCAGTACAAGCCAAAATTGAAAACTAGGACTTTAGAGATGTCCTTGGTGCTCCTGCACCATTCTCCCAAACAAAAATATTTCAAGTCACCACTGGACTGATCAAATTGGAGTCTAGTCCCAACTTTTTGAACTTTGTTTCTTGGATCCAAGCACCCTCTGCATCTGCTTGTCTATGACACTTGACCAAATGTTCCCAATAGTCCTTCTTTGTTGTCTTCTTATGGATTCTTGAATCAAGAATCTTCTCTACTTTCTTGGTTAGTGTAGTGGGTAACTACAAGTCTTCTACTTCTTGTATGACCTCAGTGAGACTTTGATCTAGATCGGGAGTTGGACCCTTATAAAGAACTAAATCTTCAACATTGAAGAAAGGATAAAGTCCTATATCTTCTAGGAGTTCAACTTTGTAGGCATTACTACCATACTTAGCAAGAATGGTGCAAGGCCCCAATCTTCTCATATGTAGATTATTGGGCATTCCCTTCTACAACCTTGGTTTGTTCAGGTGTACCATCACAAGATCTCCTACATGAAACTAAATATCTTTCTTCCTTTCATCAACATTTTGTTTGGTCTTGGCATTTCTCTCTGCCAATGTCTTCCTTATTGAATCATGTATCTCCTTCATGGAATGGGAAAAGTCCTCAGCATACCCACTCCTTACAAATCCACCTTTCAATTCTCTAAGCTCAAAAATCCCTCTAGGATGCAAACCATAGACCACTTCAAATGGACTTCTTCATGTGGTTCTATTTACTATGTCATTATAAGAATACTCTTCTTGTCCCAAAATGTGCTCCCAAGTCTGACCATGTTCTTTAGTTAGGCATCTAAGGAGATTACCTAAAATCCTATTTACCACCTCAACCTAACCATCTATCTGAGGGTGATATGTAGACCCAAAAAAATAGATTGGTGCCATGTTTTTGCCACAGTATTTTTAAAAAATGACTAATATATTTTTAGTCTTTATCTAACACTATAATGAGTGGTAGGCCATGAATCCTTACCACTTCCTTAAAAAAAAGAGAAATCTAAAAAGCATCATGGATTATCTTACAAGGTACAAAATGTGTCATTTTACGGAATCTTTCCAATATGACATAAAACTATCAAATCCCTCTTTTGTTCTTGGTTAGCCTACTACAAAATCCATGCTAAGGCACTCCCATGGCCTGCTAGGAATGGGAATGGGTTGGTAGAGTCCAGCATTGGAAGAAGTGCCCTTGGCCTTTTGACAAACAATGCAACATTCTACATACTTTCTAATGTCCTGATTCATCCTAGGCCAATAATAAAATCTTTGCACTAACTCTTGAGTCTTGTTGATCCCAAAGTGATCACTAAGGGCCCCATTGTGATTTTCTTGAGTCAAATCTTCCCTCATTGAGCCCTTAGGGACACAAATCTGACTACCCTTAAACAATAACTCATTTTGGAGTGTATAATCAAATAATTCACCATCAAAATTATTTTGGTGTTCTTTACATACCTTGGAGGCCTCTACAAAGTCTCTATCCTCTAAATATAAATCCTTGAAGCTATCAATGCCAATGCTCTACAGCTTAACTTTTTGCACTATCAAAAGCCTCCTACTTAGTACATCATCTACCTTATTTTGTTGCCCTTTATTATGCTTGATATTTAATTTAGACTCCTGCAAGTACTCCACCCATTTCATGTGCTAATGAATGAGATTATATTGAGAATTTAAGAAGCTAAGGGCTGGTTATCAGAGTATACCACAAACTCCTTAGGAAGGAGATAGTGCCTCCATTTTCTCAATACTTGTACTAGAGCATACATCTCTAGGTCATAGAAAGATTACTTCCTCTTTGCATCACTGATCTTCTCACTATGAAAATCCAGTGGCCTCCCTTCTTTGTTCAAAACAACCCCTATAGCAATGTTTCTAGCATCACACTCAACTGTAAAAAGTTTTTCAAAAATTAGGAAAACTATGATCGGTTGGTGCCTATCCTCTTCTTCAACAATTCTGAACCATGATCATCTTGTTCATTCTACTAAAACTTGGTTCTCATTCCACCCTTGATGGTGTCTAACATAGGTACATTTAAAACATTGAATTGCTTGATGAACTTTCTATAATACTGAGCTAGACCATGAAAAATCCTCACCTCTATGGCAGTCTTAGGAATTGGCCAATTGATGATTGCCTCTACCTTGCTTGGATCCATTTTGAGATTCCCTTGAGACAACACAAAACCAATATATACTATTTACTACTTCATAAACTCACACTTATCTAAATTTATTATTAGCTTTTGCTCATGTACAACTTTTTAAATACAATTTGCAGATGCTTAAGATGTTCTTCTCTAGACTTCCTAAAGATCAAAATGTCATCAAGATAGACAACTACAAACTTACCAATATAATCCTTCAACACCTTATTCGTAAGCCTAATGAATATGGATGGGGCATTGGATAGCCCAAATGGAATTACAAGCCACTCATACAACCCTTCAGTGGTCTTGGAGGCAGTCTTCCCCTCTTTTCCTTATTTGACCCTAATTTTATGGTATCCACTCTTTAGGTCAATCTTAGTAAAGTACTTGGCATCCCCTAAATAGTCTATTAGGTCTTCTATCCTTGGGATAGGGAATCTATACCTAATGGTGATTCTATTAATGGACAGGTAGAATCAATGCACAACCTCCAAGTACCTCCCTTCTTAGGAGCCAAAATAGTAGGACTAACACATGTGCTTATAAATTTCCTAATGAGACCTTGGTCTATGAGTTCTAGTATTTGCTTGGCAATCTCCTCATTTTGTTGAGGCATCATCTTGTATGAAGCTTTATTGGGAAGTGTGGCTCCTGGAATGAAATCTATTTGATGGCTAATGGATCTTTCAGGGGGTAGGGTAGCTGGTTGTCCATCACTTACAATGTCTTTGAACTCCATGAACAATTCTTGCACTTCCATGGGGAGCTCTACCTTCTTCATTGTCTTTGCTATATTTTCTTCCTTGGGCTTCAAAACTAGTGCATATCCTACTCCTTATCCTTCTTCTAGAGATTTTAAGAAATCTTTCTCACCTACCAAAAGGACATTAGGCCCTATGGATTTCACTTCTCCTTCCTCTAGCAGAGAATGAATTTTAAAAGTTGCACCATCCTTCTTGAAAGAGTAAGCATTCTTGGCACCATCATGCATGGCTTGTCTATCGAATTTCTAGGGCCTTCCCAACACGAGGTTGAAGGCATCCATTGGAAACGAATCACATAGTACCCTATCCTTATATCTCCCTATAGAGAACTCTACCCATGCTTGTTCATTTACTAGGACATGTTGTCCTTTGTTCTACCATGTAACTTTGTATAGATTGTTATGATGATTTCTCTACATTTTAAATTTTCTAATTGCCTCCTCTAACACAATATTGTTTGTTTAGCCTAAGTCAATGATGACCTTGCATAATTTTCCCATGATTTTGCACTTCATTCTGAATAGTTTTCTTATATGGCCTGGTTCTTCTCTCACTGATTCTTCGATCAGTGTCCTCCTAATCATCAAGTTCTCCCCTTCTTCTTATTCTAAGGCTACCTCTACATGTTTTTTACTACTAGTGGACTCTTCTTGAAAAAAAATTAACTCTTTTTTCACTCCCTTGGGATGTAGACCCTTTCTATGGACACCTATAAGAAGGATGTCCAATTTGATTGCAGTGATAACACTTGATTGTTGAAAAATAGGAACCTCTTCCTTGCCCATTATTACTTCCTCTCTAATTGATATTGGAGCCTCTTCCTCTATTGAAGCCTCCTGTACTTGAGCTTCCCTCATGTTTTTTATTTAATTTAGTTTCACCTTGGGTCTTTGTCTCTATACTCCTACCCCCATAACCTCCTTTATGGCAACTACCATCTCTTCCTCTTCCTCTGCCTCTATTATTGCCCGAATCTTGTTTCTTCCTCAAAATTTCTTCCACCTTAATATCCAATTGTTGGCACCTTTGTACTGTAGTAGGGGTTAGGAGACTAAGTTCATCTTGTATAGGCCACCTTAAGCCATTTAAATACCTGGCTACCTTCATACTTTCATCTTTCGCAACTCTAGATCTCATGCATAGTTTTTGAAACTCTTTTGTGTATGAGTTAACATCCAACTCTTTTTGTCTTAGGCTCTGTCTTTTTTATACAACTAAATATCATAGTCTTCTAGCACATATGCTTCTCTGATTTTAGCTACCATAGCATTCCAAGAGGAAATGAGTTTCTTTCCTTCCTTCTCCCTCCCATCTTGGATAAATTTCCACCAAGTGAGAGAAGAAACCCTAAGCTTTTCTTTAGCCACTTTCACTTTTTGGGCTTTAGTTATCCCATCACATTCAAAATGATTCTCAAGTCCTTCAATCCAATCTAGGACTACTTATGGTTCCATTTTCCCACTAAAGATTGGGATACCCTCCAATTTATTTCCACTTAAGGCTTTTAATGCTTTCAAGAAGGGTTCTTTAGTGAGGAAAGGGTCTGGTTTAGGGACCTTATCATCCATAGCTACTTCTTTATGGTTCCCTTCAACCTTGTCTTTGACTTCTTCAGTTTTTTCTTCCACTTGATCCAAATTTTTCTCTAATTGATCTAATCTATCGCTGAGAAATCTAATCTCTTCTTCTTCCTCATTAGCGTTATTTTATAGCTCTACATTAGATACCATTCTAGACTCTCCTACTAACTCTTTTGGTTGAAACATTCACCACAAGCCTAATCTTGTAGGTTCTGATACTAATATGATAGAAACTCCCTAAGTGTGTTTGCACAATCCAACTAGGACTCTCTCTATCTATCCCTAGTCCCTTCAAGATCCTATTTCTATCTTCTAGGATCTTCTAATACCTCTCAAAACTACTAGGACTCCTTCAATGCCTCTCCAAAATATGACATACAATGTGCTTCACTTCGGCATAACTACCAATGATGCAATCTCCACCTCTTAACTCTTTCTTGGATCCATCCAAGTGCTTATATTGTCTCTTCTCCTCAATTAGTGTTTACATAGAGGATTTAATTCCTTATATACTTCTTTTATAACTTCACTTGATCCTTGTAGGCTAGGGTATCAAGGTCTTCACCATCGATCTCCAATCTTTTGTTTAATCTTGGCTTTTAGGCCTAATAGGTCTACTAGCCATATTTGTCTAGTTTTTCCACATTCTTTCAAAATATTCCAAAATAACCCCAATAAATAATATCATATTCAAACACCCTTTATTGATTTATGCAATATTTTGTAGGTCTCATTTATCCATGGTCTCTTTACATGTGATTCCTACTTTTAAGGGATTTTAGGGCTAATTGGTGTCTTCTGAACCAGTCAACTGATTACTCTCTCAAAATGTGAGTAAATGGATTTTTCAAGGACTAATTTTCCTCAAAAGCCTCTATACAACCCCAAGATCTCCAAAATCCACTTTAATCCACTTATTCAATTGAACCCCTTCATCAAAACACAAAAAGACTCTGACAAGCTCCTAACTAGGTTGTTCTGGACTTGCCTAGGGCTTGTGCATTAAAATATAAATACTCATCCTCTGGTCTCTTCCTTCCATATGTACATTGTACATAGGCTCCCCCAAAATTTCCCTCAAGCCTATGGTGATGCCATGGTGGGGTTTCATGTGGGAGCCATTTCTAAGTACACAGTCCTGACTAGACCAAAGACTAGTTTATTTACAAAACAATTTGCAAAACTAACCTAATGAATTGAAAGAAACTTCACACAAATGAAAAATGAAATCTAACTACCCTAATTACATGAAACCCACACAAATTTGGTGGATTCAATCCATTAACTTAGGATTTTTCCAATAAAAAATGTCTAAATCTTACAAAAACCATAATAACACAGTACGAAGGAAAAATAATTCACATTCTTTCTCAAAAGCTCCAACCTCAGGAAATGGACTTCTTGGGGGTTTATTTACCCTTAAATTTTAGGTGCAGGTGGTTAAGATACCGACCATGCCCTGGGACAAACTTTTTTTCTTCATGGAGACAAATTTGTCATGCAACATTGCAAAGTTGCAAATGTTGTCATGACAATTGTCAGAATAACTGAGAGGGGTGGGGAGTGAATTAGTGGCCTCAAAAATTAATCCAGTAATCCAACCAAAACTTAGATCAAAAATCTAATATCTTCAGCTATCTTTAAGTCATACAAGATATATGCCTTTAAGTAATGTTATCAAATATATACTGCTCAGTGAGTATACTATTTATCTTTTTCTATCCTTTACTAAATAGCAGTAATTGAACTTAGTGTTTACTGACCAATCCTGTTTAATTTAGTAATGTGTAAAGAAAAACATCAAAGAAATGAACCATATCCACATTTGACACATGGATTTTTAATGTGGAAACTCTGTTAAGAGAAAAACCACTTGGGACTGGTAACCAAAAAAATTCAATCTTCAGAAGTGAGCTCGGTGAAGAGCCAACCATGTTAAAGGTTACAAACACATAATTAAGTGTGACCTTGTTAGAGGATTTAAAACTAACAGTTTATCATTTGACCTAGCATTCACTATTTTTTCAACATGAAACACCTTTTAATACTCTTGAGTATCTCAATACATTAAGGATCGTTAAATCCCACTTGGTTAAGAGATTTTATGAATCAATGGTTAAACTGAAATAGTAAATGATGTGTTCAATAATACAACTTTAACTTGCAGATTTTCAGATCTATTGTAAGTCCATAATACCTCTCTAATCAATTTTATCTTATGTTCCTTTGCTCCCCTTATTTATTATTTTCTTCTCGGTGAATGCTCCTGCTTCTCTGTTGCTCTGTGTCTTCATAATTCTTTGGATCTAATCCTCAGCCTGTATGATCAGATCTGCATGAAGACTTCTATCTTCACCAGAATTATACTCAGCATTCCTTTTTTTCATAATGAATTCCTTGTCTCTTTATATAGACATGATTTCACCATTTTCTGTCCTTGTCTTTCTTGTTCTTGATGTAGATAGCTTCTTGATCCAAAAATCTAGGGATGCATTACTTTAATCTTTAAATCTTTGCTTTAGTTTTATTTGGTAGATTTCTCCTTGACAACTATGAATAAAAATAACTTTCAATATTCAATTCAAATAGTTGATGGAAATAAAGAAATCAATCAGTTAACTCTAATTATAGCTCCTTCCAACTAAGTTTTTTGTCATTTTATAACTCCAGTTATGATCGGTGATCAACTCTTAGTTTGCTCGACCATTGAATCCAATTGTCCTTGCACATCAACTGTGGTTCTTCTCGGTGACCACTTTAGTTATGCTCGGTGTTGTGGTGCTCAGTATACACTATGACTGCTTGTGGTTCTCTGTCCGTCAGTGTGCACTATTCATCAGTGTTTACTGTCACTTGGTGTACACTATCTTTTTATGTTTACCGATAACATAAAATTTATCTCTTTGTTTTCCTGAAGTCTATGATAATATGTATATGACCAATCAAATTATATCAAGATGGCATCATTGACAATACAATACATTAACTGATTTAATGTCTTGCATTTAATTTTCGTAGCTCGGTGATCATCAAATTATCATTTTAAAACATTCAATCAGTTATAGCTCATGAATCTCTCCCTTTGGCATTGATGGAAACATATTATACATACAATATGAAATATGCCATATCATACCAAACTTATTGTTCTATAACCAATTCAAATATATGAGTCTTGGTAAGCTCTTCTAGCTTAGATTTGATTCTTGCACATTGCTTTCTTCATTCTTCATTCCCTTCACTAGATAGATGTAGAAACTTTTGATTGTGTCTCTCCCTTTGTTGTATAATTTCTCCTCCATTTTCTAGATAGATGTACAGTGTAAACTTTCTTCAATTCTCTCCCTTTGATGCATGTTTTACTTCATTGAATGTTTTTCTCCCTTTGGCTATTCCTCTCCCTGATGGATATTTCTCTTCTCTCCCTTTGGATGATCATGACAGATATTTCACATAGATATATTCCTTTCCCTTTGACAACAATGCCAAAAAAATATATGTCATTGAATATATTCCTCTCCATTTTGTCCATCAGCAATACAGTTCTGTAACTTAGCCAACAATATCTCTAGTGTTTGGTTCATATAAGTACCTTTCTGTGTATTGATATATCATTGTAGTTAATATCTCAGCTTGCATCAACATGATTGATCTTCTCATAATGTATAGGTTGATGCAGCCTTCTAGTCAGCTTAGT
Source organism: Thuja plicata (assembly GCA_018584345.1). Taxonomy (NCBI): domain Eukaryota; kingdom Viridiplantae; phylum Streptophyta; class Pinopsida; order Cupressales; family Cupressaceae; genus Thuja; species Thuja plicata. The sequence goes on from MU223511.1 coordinate 698,768, forward strand.
GACCAGTAGACAAGGGTTGGACCCCTTGTCTCTTCCTTGGGTACTCAAATGTATCTTTCAGCAATGGCTTTGTGAATATGTCTGCTAATTATTCCTTGGATTGTAAATAATCTAGTATCACTTCTTTCTCTTGTACTTTCTCCCTCAAGTAATGATACTTAATTGCAATGTGCTTTTTCATAGCATGCATCACAGGGTTCTTTGAAATGTTGATAGCACTTGTATTGTTACAATAGATAATCACTAGGTCAAGAATTTCCATATTCATTCCTTTTAGTAATTGCTTGATCCATGCAATGTTAGAGTAATTTGTAGTAGCAGCCACATATTCTACTTCTATAGTTTATTTAGATATGCATCCTTGCTTTTTAATTATCCATGTGACAAGTCTCACCCATAAAGAATGCTCCTCCTATTGTGCTCTTTCTATCATCAATGTTTCCAACCCAATCAGCATTGGTATAAACTTCTAGCTCAAATTTTCCTTCCTTTTTATACCAAAAACCATAGTCTTTAGTATTCTTTAGATATCTCAGATTCTTTTGACGATAGTAATGTGTGATTCCTTGGGATTAGCTGCGAATCTTGCAACTACACCAATTGGATGTTCTATATCTTCTCTTATGTGTACAACATACATTAGCTTGCCAATCATAGATCTATATAAGGTCTGATTTACCTCAGTTGACTTCTCTTCCTTTGTTAGTTTGCATCTGGTTGTCATAGGTATTCCAACTGGTTTGGAGTCCTCTATTTTGAACATCTTTAGAACTTCTTTGATGTATTTGGATTCTATGATGTATATGCCTTCAACCTATTGTAGAATCTATAGACCAAGAAAATTTTTGATCTCTCCAAATATTGAAATCTCAAATTCTTTGCTCATTTCATCAAAAAATGATTTTCATAACATATCATTACCTCCAAATATGATATCATCAATAAATATCTTAGCAATCTGAATCTTATCATCAGTATCTCTTTTTAAATACAAATTACTGATATCACTTGTTCTTACAAATCCAATACTAATGAGATAAGAGTGAAGTCTTTCATACAAAGCTCTCGGTGCTTGTTTTAATCCATACAAGGCTTTGTGTACTCTACAAATGATCCTTTTTTTAGGATCAACAAACCCTTTCAGTTGTTAAATGCAGACCTCCTCTTCTAGTATACCATTCATAAATGCATATTTGACATCCATTTGGTATACTTTGGATCCTTTAAAATTAGCATAAGCAAGTAGAATTCTTACTCCTAATCAAGAAACGGGTGCAAAGGTTTCTCCATAGTCAATACCTTCTTCTTGTGTATACCCTTTGCATACTAATCTTTCTTTGTTCCTTGTGACTTCTCCATTCTCGTTCAATTTATTTCTGAATATCCATTTGGTACCAATGACATTTCTTTCACTCGATCTAGGTACTAATGTCCATGTTTTTTTCTTCTCAATATGCTCAATCTCTCCATTCATTGCGCCAACCTATTCTTGATTCTCAAGTGCAATATTTACAAATTTAGGCTCAAAATCACAAATCAAACATCTAGTGTTCAGTGACTTACTTCTTGTTCTCATTCGAGCTCTTTTGTCTCCAATAATTTGGTCCTATGGATGGTGTCTTCTGACATAGTTTGCAAGTACAGGTTCAGATCTTTGTTCATCATTCTGATCATCATCTTGACCTTCATTTTGATCTTCATCATCACCCGGTTTAGCATTGTAAGCATTTTCCTGATTTTTGGTGTGTGCAGCTTGTTGCTCGGTTACATTGTTTTGTCACTTGGTAGTAATGCACTGTTGCTCAGGCAGAGTGTCAGGTTCTTCACTGTAGACAAATCTATTGTAATCTTTTGGTTCCTTTTTTCTTTCCTCATCATTTTTCTTATCAAATTCATCCACTTTAACATTTGCACTTTCAATGATTTTGTTAGAGGATTTGTTAAGACATTTATAAGCTTTTTTTTTGGTAGAATAACTTAGAAATTTTTCTTCATCACTTTTGGAGTCAAGCTTTCCATTTCTATCATCTTTCAAAATATAATGTTGACTTCCAAAAATTCTAAAGTAACTTACATTTGGTGTGTATCCATACCATAGCTCATAAGGTGTCTTATTAGTGTCTTTCTTTAATTGAACTCAGTTTAATGTATAGAAAATAGTACTTACAACTTCTCTCTAGAATGTTTTTGTGATGCCTTTTTCAATCATCAGTGTTCTGGCACAATCAACAATTGATCTATTTCTTCTTTCAGCAATCCCATTTTGCTATGGTGTTCTCGGTACAAAAACCTGTCTTGTAATTCCATGCTCATTACAAAAGTTAGTGAATTCATCAGAAACAAATTCTCCTCCTCTATCTGATCTTAAAATTTTTAGTTCTTTCCACTTTTCTTTTCAACTATAGCTTTATACCATTTGAACATCTTAAATGCTTTCGATTTCTCTTTTAAGAACATGATATTCATCATCCTAGAATAATCATCAACAAATAGAATGAAGTATTTGTCACCATAGTAGCTCTTTGTTCTCATTGCTCCACATAAGCCAGTGTGGACTAATTCTAGAATACCATTAGATGTGTAGGTTTGGCTCTTGAAACTAGACTTTGTCATTTATCCTTTTTGACAGTTCTTGCACATGACATGGTCGGGTGTTGACATGCTCAGTAAGCCTCTTACTGTTCTTTTTGTGCTTATCATCACCATGTTGTCAAAATTCACATGACATAACCTTTTATGCCACAACCAAATGTCTTTATTTCTAGCCAATAAGTAGGTGGTATTGGTATCATCAAGATAGAATAGGGTACCTTTTGTTTGTTCACCAGTACCAATCAACCTTCCTATTTTATTATAGATCTTTTCCTTTTGTTCTCAAATGCAACTCGGTGAGCTACGTTATGCAACTGTGAAAAACTCAATAGATTATAGTTAATTCCTTTCACCCAATATGCATTTTCACATCTGATCAGATTATTCAACATGATTATTCCTTTACCTTCAACTAGATAAGGTGAATCATTACCCATCCTAGCTGATCCACCATTATAATATTCAAAATTTTCAAAATTTTCCTTATCTCCAGTCATGTGGTGAGTCCAACCACTATCAATAATCTAGACATCATTTTTTCTAACCTTATATATGAGTGCATATTCAACATACCTTTCTTCTTCGTCTGAGTCATCTTTCATAGCAACAAATACTACCTCAATATCTTCACCAGATTCGGTGTCAGTATTTTCAGCTTTGTTCTCAACCAGGTAACAAGCCTTCTTGCCTTTGTCCTTGTAGTCTCATTTATCTCTTTTTTTAGAGTGTTGGTTGCATCTGTAATCTCGGTCATCACTTCTATCAAACTTCTTTTCATAAGATATGTCATTATTTCTTTCATCTTTTCTCTTGTTAGGGAAGATAGAAGCAAAGTGTCTAATTGCTTTGCAATTAAAGCATACTAATTGTAATTTACCTTTGTATCTACCTTTTCCTATTTGCAATCTTCTAGTAATTAGCGCTTTAATTTCATCAAGTTCTTGTTCATCACTATCACTTTCACTACCATTTCTTATAGTGTGTTTATTACTTGATTTACTTATTTTCAGAGAAGATTTGAATGTAGACTCAATATTTGTTAAGAAATTGTTGTCAAAGTTATTCATCTCAAATGAAATAATTCAACCAATTAAACTATCAAGAATAACATTGTTATTTTCTCCTACTCTCATTTCTTGAATTGCAGATACTCTAATAGCATAAACAGGCAGTAAAGTTTTTAGAATTTTACTTACCATTGTTTCTTCTTCAAGTACACCTCCTACTCCTCAGATAGCATTAACAACCTCTTTGATTCTGCTACTGTATTGAGTGATTTTTTATCCTTCTTTCATTCTTAGGTCAACAAGCTTTCCTCTTAGGATTTTTGCTTTAGCTCTCAACACATTTGTATCTCCTCTATGTACTAGCTTGAGTTTGTCCCACATTTTCTTTTCACTGGTGCATGATTTAACATCTTCAAATTCAGCATCAGATAGTGAAGAAGCAAGTTCTATAATCATAGAGTTGTGTTCATGTTTGTCTCTCAATTGATCAATAGTCAGAGGTCCTGTCAATGCAACATATTCAGTATCCACGTATTGAGTGACACCATTTCCAATACTTGATAAGTTGAGCCTTATCCTTCTTTGCCATGATGCAAAGTTTTCCTTGTTCAACTTAGGCACATCCCTTTTACTCATCCTGTGATCTTTAGCTTGAGTCTTTAACTGTCTTCCAAGCACACTAGCTCCGATACCAATTGTTAGAATAACTGAGGGGGGGGGTGAATTAGTGACCTCTAAAATTATTCCAATAATGCAACCAATACTTATATCAGAAATATAATATCTTTATTTATATTTTAGTCCTACAAGATGTATGCCTTTAAGTAATCTTATCAAATATATATTGCTCGGTGAGTATACTGTTTATCTTTTTCTATCCTTTATCGAATAGCAATAATTGAACTTAGTGTTTACCGACCAATCATGTTTTAGTAATGTGTAAAGAAAAATATTAAAGAAATGAACCATATACACATTTGACTCATGGATTTTTAACATGGAAATATTTTTAAAGGGAAAACCACTTGGGACCGGTATCCCAAAATTTTCACTCTTCTGAAGTGAGCTGGGTGAAGAGCCAACCCTCTTAAAGTTTACAAACACATTGTTAAGTGGGACCTTGTTAGAGGATTTAAAACTATAAGTTTATCATTTGACCTAGCATTCACTATCCTATCAACATGAAAAACCTTTTGACAATCTTCAGTATCTCAACACATTAAGGGTGGTTAAATCCCATGCGCTTAAGAGATTTTCTGAATCAATGGTTAAACTGAAATAATAAATGATCTTTTCAATAATACAACTTTAACTTGGAGATTTTTAGATCTATTGTAAGTCTATAATACCTCTCTGATCAATGTTCTCTTATATTCCTTTTCTCCCCTTCTTTCTTCTTTTCTGCTCGGTGAATGCTCTTGTTTCTCTGTTTCTCGATGTCTACAGAATTCTTTGGCTCTATTCCTCAGCCTGTATGGTCAGATCTGCATGAAGACTTAGATATCTTCACCAGAATTATACTCAACATTCCTTTTTTCATAATGAATTACTTATGTCTTTATATAGAGATGATTTCACCATTTTATGTTCTTGTCTTTCTTGTCCTTGACGTAGATAGCTTCTTGATCCACAAATATCACCATGCATTATTTTAATCTTTAAAGTTTTGCTTTAGTTTTATTCCATAGATTTCTCCTTGACAACTTGATGACATTATTTTTCCATTAGTATGCTCAGAGGAAAAACACAGTCAGAAAAGCATTACCAGCAAACAACAGGCATCATCGGCAAACTATAAGTAGTACCGGTGAATTGCAAGCATACCCGACAGGACAAAGAATTTTGAGAAAAATGCTAAGTATAAATGTAACAAGCATCACCGGCGACCACATGCATCAGTGATGAACACAAGCATTACCAGTGACACAATTTCCAGAATCAACCTGACAGGAATAGACAAGCATACCCGACGACATGTTAAGAGAAAGGAACACCGGTGACCAAGAACAATCGACCATCAGAACCGACAGTTAGAAAAGTCGCAAATTGTAGATCTGATTTATACACGGCGGATAAAGAAAATTTATTCTATTTTGTAGAATTGTTTTTGTTTTTTATGGTCATGCAAGCTATATATAAATTCTTTAAAGCATCCTAACGAATCTAAAGCATATCTAACTACAGATCAAGATCAAGTTGTATATCTTGAATCTAGAGTTAACGTGTGAATGCATGAATCAAGAATTGAACCTAAGCTTGTATAAATAAATGTTCATACTCAATTGTGAGGACATGAATTTTTATTATGATAGCCATGAAGAGCATCTAAGGAGCAGAAGGCAAAATTCATGCAAAGAGCAGAAACAAAATACATCAGTTATCAAGAACACACAGAGGATACCGACGAGCAGATAAAGGTAATACTCAATCATGGAAGGATGATTAATAGTATTTTTGGAGCTTTATAGGATCTGTTATCAGAAATTAAAGATTGCATTTATCATCAGATCAAAGACTTATGTAGTTGCATTCTAACAAGTGCATCACATCTAAAATCCTTTTGTAGAAGGTGGACTTAACCGTCCTTTGTAAATCTCTTAACAGAGTGCACACTTACAGTGTTTTTAAAAGCTTCAAATGAAGTAGATCTTAACAGGTCTCCACTGTAATACTCCTAACAGGGTAGGTCATCAGAAGTGACCAAAATTTTAAGCCTCAACCGGCTCTTCTTATCTGCAGATAGTGAAGTTTGTGGGTAACAATCCCCACCGCAATTTTTACTTCCTTAACAGGAGTTTTCTACAATATCATATCTTGTGTTATGTGTTATCTAATTTCATGAATGTTTCTATTACTGTTACATATCAAAATGAATGTATGATATGATTTCATATGCATAAAGAAAGATGAACATATAGATAAGTTAAATTTTCAAACTAATGACTAAGGGTTAATGGGCTAACCAAGAAAAGTTTTAGAGGTACTAATTCACCCCTCCCCTCTTAGTACAATTATCTCAACATAATTCCAACACAACTATGATTAAAACTAGCTTTAAATCTTCAATTCAACTAGTCAATGGAAATAAAGCAATCAATTAGTTAGCTCTAATTATAGCTCCTACCAGCTAAGTGTTTTGTCATTTTTCTAACTCTAGTTTTGATCAGTGATCAACTCCTAGTTTACTCGGTCATTGATTCCAGCTGTCCTCGAGTATCAACTTCAGTTCCTCTTGATGACTAGTTTAGTTATGCTTGGTTTTGTGGTGCTCAGTATACACTATGACTGCTCAGGGGTCTTTGTCTTTCGGTGTGCACTTTCCATCTATGTTTAATTTCACTCAGTGTACACTGGATTTTTATGTTTACCAATAACATAAACTTTATCTCTTTGGTTTCTTGAATTCTATGAAAATATGTATATGACCAATCAGATTATATCAAGTTGAAATCAATGACAATACAATACATTAATGGATTTAATTTAGTGCATGTAATTTTTGCAACTCGGTGATTATCAACTTATCATTTTCAAACATTCAATTAGTTACAGTTCATAAGACAAAAGTTTGACAACTTTTGCATTATGTCTCCTAGCTTGTTCAAATCAACTCAAAACTTAATCAAATGATGTAAAACCATTATAAAATCCATTTTGGTTTTAATTATAACCTTTCTCATGTATGGTTAAACTTTTAACCCAAATTACCAAGTTTAGGCTCCAAAGAGACCTAAAACCAAAACTAAACATAAACAACCAAAAGAAACTAGATTAGTCTAAGCCTAACCTAGATATCCTCAACACACACACATGCACGCACAGACACACACACACACACACACACACACACACACACACACACACAAGACCTTTCGAGGCCTTTTCAAAGACTCCTGATTTGGCTAGAGTGAGTACAAGCCAAAACTAAAAGCTAGGACCTTAGAGATGTCCTTGGTTGTCCTGCACCAATATATATAGATATACATGTACATGTACATATATGTATATGTATATGTATATGTTCATGTATATGTATATGTATATATATGTATGTATGTATGTACATAATGTTACTTATACATAAATATAGATGGAAGGACACACACACACACACACACAACCATCAGGATACTAATATAGCTAAGATCTAATTTCTCTATTCTACTTCTTTTCTCTCTTTGTTTTTTCCTTCAGAATCTTGAAAATGGGAAGTTTAACATGGAGAAGTTTTCATAAAGTGAGTTGATTTTCTAAATTAACTTTGAAATAACAACATTTATTTTGTTCTATTCAATTCACTTAAGTTTAAAATTTTAGATGTTGTTGAGAGGTAAAGAAAGTAGGAGTTTAATGTAGATATATATAAGTGAAAGGATTAAATGTTTGATTTATTCATGAAGTGGAGGTAAAATTGAAATATAGGAATAGACATGATGTTGGAGTTTAAGAATTGGAAATTTAAGTTTCTATGATTGGCTAAAATAGAACAAGTGAATTGTTTCCACGATTTCTATTTGAAGTTTGTAACTTATTACAAGTCTCTTGAAATACATGAGACCTTTTGGAACATGAAATTACCTTGTACTCTAGGAATGATACTTAGAGGTTTCTCTTATAGTTTTATCATCCAATTCAACCAAATATAGTATGTGACAAAGGTGAGGCCATGTGTGACAGACTACCAAAACAAGATAGCTTGAACGATATAAACTACTAAGGGCTAAACATTTGGTTTGAAGAATGGACCCTAAATAACATTATCGTTATAATGCACTATATCCTATGGATTACACTTAATAAAAGATTGTATGCAAAAAAAATAAGTGTTTCTAGAGTCCATTCACTTAAAGAACCCTCATAATCCATTTTGCTATCAAGAAAGTTCCACAGAGTATATAGATTAATAGCACCTATACTCCTTTTATTTTATGAGAGAATATAATTCAACCAAGAGGTAGTCTCCATGTCTTTTTAGCTTACCCATTTGACCCCTAAGATTATTATAATAAATTGTGTTAGCTAATTATAGTAGGTTATATAGGGCCACCATCAAGTGGAAATTTATGCATGCCTCTGTTAGTAATAAGTGAGAGGGGGGGAGTGAGTCAGTGGCCTCAAAAATATTCCAATTAATCAACCTAGAAACTTAGTACCACAATATTAAGACTCTAGTTATCTCCAGTCGTATAAGATAAATTCCTTCAAATATACTTATCAAATTACTACTGCTCAGAATGCTTTGTTAGACCTTATTCTGTATGTTTACCGAATAGTAGTCTGTTAATTTACCAAAAATAGTAAATTATCTAGAGTATACAAATCAATCCATTTTAGATATGTGTAATGCAAAACACCAAATTAATGACTCATAAACATATTGACACATCATTTTTTAACGTGGAAACCCTGTTAAGGGAAAAACCACTTGGGACTGGTAACCCAAAATTTTCACTCTTCTAAAGTGAGCTCGGTGAAGAGCCAACCCTGTTAAAGGTTACAAACTCATTTTTAGGTGTGACCTTGTTAGAGGATTTCAAACATTAGTTTATCAACTGATATCGGGCATTCCTATGCTACCTTCCTTGTCCAAAATCTTCTGGCTTGTCAAATGGTATCTGGCATCTCATGCTATCTTCATGATTAAAATTTTTGATACTCCTTGGAGTGTATCTCAATATAGAAAGGATATTTAAATCCTGATTGGTTAAGATACTTTCTGAATCAATGGTTAAACTAAAATAGTATGATCTGTTCACATATACAACTTATACTTGCAAATTTTTCAGATCTATTGTAAGCTCATAAAAGTAATCTGATCAATATATCACTTTTAATACCTTTGCTCCACTTTAGTTCTACTCGGTGATGCTATGTTCTGTTGCTTGATGTCCACATAAATGTTTTACTCTTTCCTCAGCTTGATTGATCAAGATTGTATGAATTTTTTCTTCATCAGTTTCTCTCCAGCATCCTCCTTTTTCATTCAATCCCCTTAATTCAAAATGAATTAAGTTGTCTCTTTATACACATGATATCACCATTTGTTAAGTTCTTAATTTTATGTATCTTGGCGTGATCCACAATCTTAGCCAATCTGATTTAAAGGAAAACTTATTTTATCTTGGAGAGATATTCTTTCCAACTAGACAAAACAACTTTGAATCCTTTACTCATCTCTAGCTTTATCTTGTCGATGAAAACAATGATAACTGCCAGTTAAGTCCATATTGAGGTATGCCAGCTAGATATTTTGTCATTTCTGAACTCAAGTTAATTTCAATGTTTTAACTCTTTGATAGCTTCGGTCAACACTCATGTTCTCCTCAGGCTTCTTCGTCAGTTTACACTATGATTCTGGCCATTGATTATGCTTGCAAATCTTCTCATCGGTGTTCTTGCTCGAGCAATACTATGAATTGAATTTCAGTGATCTCTGTCTATCCGGTTCCACTAGCTGTCGATGTTTGAAGTCACATAGTGAATGCTTGTCTTTTATGCATTACTAAAAACATAATATTTATCTGTCTGATTCTCTAATGTCTTTGACATTTTTATTTTACCAACATTATCATATTTCCACAATCCATTTAAATTAATTATATTTTTACATTTCTTGCACTCTCTCTCATCCTGATGATGGATCACGAAGTGTGATATGAAATGTTGATGCTAAAAAAACTTACACAATAAAATCTAAAAGAAAATAATTAACTTTGATTATAACTAATTAGATTATATCAAGTTAACATCAATGAAAATACAATCCATTAACTAATTTAATGTCTTGCATTATCTTTCTACATTTCGGTGATCAACTTAACATCTTCAAATATTCAATTAGTTACATGTCATCAATCTCTCCCTTTGGCATTGATGGAAACATACTACATTATCATACTATACTATTACTAATACAATATGAAATATAATAGTTTCATCATTCTTTCCTATTGTAACTATTACAAATGTTTGGCTGTTAGTAAGCTCAAAAATAACTTTTATTTGTTTCCTGCAGAATGGTTTTCTTCAATCTTCAATCCCTTCATTGGATAGATGTAGCATCTTCTATCTCTGTTATGATATGTTTTCTACCTTGATTATTCCTCTTCATGATAATCTCTTTTTCCTTTGACAACAATTTCCCTCTTGTATGAACTCTCTCCCTTTGTTACTTCTCTCTCCCTTAGATGGATATTTCATATATAATCAATTTCTCTCCCTTTTAATATTGATTAACTCTTTCTTTTGATTCTCAGGAACTTCTCTTCATGGATAATGATATAATCTTTTCTGATCAATGAGATAATCTCTCCATTATGATAATGAAATAATCTCTCCTTTTAACAAAAATGCCAAACAAAAACTTTTTATATCATCTTTCATCCCTTTATATAATATATTCCTTGAATTTCCCTATCCATCAGCAATACAATGTCACTGGTGTGTGGTGCATACTTGTACCTTTTTGTGTATAGATATATATGTTGCTATTCGCCTTGGTGTTTGCATCAACAAGAATGATCTTCAGATTATGTGTAGGTTGATGCATCCTCATACTCATATTACTAACCTATAGACAAGGGTTGGATCCCTATTCTCTGTCTCAAATATTCAAATGTATCCTTCGGTAATGGCTTGGTGAATATATCAGCTAATTGTTTCTTTGATTGAACAAATTCCAGTATCACCTCCTTTTCTTGCACTTGTTCTCTTAGATAGTGATACTTGATATCAATATGCTTAGTCTTAGCATGCATGACTAGATTCTTAGAAATGTTAATTGCACTGGTATTATCAAAGTAAATAATTACTAGTTTAATAATCTTCATATTCATACCTTCTAATAATTGTTTGATCCATGCAATATTGGATCAATTTGTAGCAGCATCCATATACTCTAACTTTGGTAGTAGATTGAGAGATGCATATTTTCTTCTTGTTGATCCATGTGACAAGTCTGTCACCCATGAAGAATGCTCCTCCAATTGTGCTCTTTCGGTCATCATTGTTTCCAGCGCAATCAACATCTGTATAGACTTGTAGCTCAAATTTTCCTTCTCTTTTATACCATAAGCCATAGTCCTCAATGTTGTTCAGATATCTCAGAATTCTCTTGACAACAGTCATATGTGATTCTTTGGGATTAGCAAAGAATCTTGCAACTATTCCAACCACATGTGCTATATCTAGTCTTGTATGAACAACATACATTATTTTTCCAATCATTGATCTGTACAAGGTCTGATTTACCTCATTGGATTTGTTTTCTTTTGTCAGCTTACATCTGGTAGCCATAGGCGTTCCAACTAGTTTGGAATCTTCCATCTTGAATATGATCAACACTTCCTTGATGTATTTGAACTAAGTGATATATATGCCTGCATCTTGCTAAAGAATCTATAGAGCAATTAAGAATTTAATCTCCCCAAACATAGAAATTTCAAACTCTTTTCTCATTTCATTAGCAAATGATTTGTATAACAATTCATTTCCCCCAAAACTGATATCATCAACAAAAATTTCAGCAATCAGAATATTACCATTGGTATCTTCTTTCAAGTATAGATTGTTATTTTCAATTGTTCTAACAAATTTTATGCTAATGAGATAGGAGTCAAGTCTTTCATGCCAAGATCTAGGTGCTTGTTTCAATCCATACAAGGCTTTATGTAGTCTACATACCATGTTTCTCTTATCTGGGTCAACAAACCCTTATGGTTGTTCAATGTATACTTCTTCTAGTATTCTATTTAGGAATGCAGATTTGACATCCATCTGGTATACCTTGAATCCTTTGAATGTAGCATAAGAAAGTAAGATTCTAACTCCTTCTAGTATAGCAACGGGTGCAAAGGTTTCTCCATTATCAATACCTTCTTCTTGTGCATATCCCCTGCATATTAACCTTGCTTTATTTCTTGTGACTTCTCCATTCTCATTTAGCTTGTTTCTGAATATCCATTTGGTACCGATGACATTCTTGTCATCTGGTCTCGGTACTAGTGTCCATGTACTGTTCTTCTCAATCTGTTTCATTTCTTCATTCATAGCACTGGCCTATTCTTCATTCTCAAGTGCAGTATTAATAGATTTAGGCTCAAAATCACAAAGTAAACATCTAGTGTTTAGTGACTTACTTCTTGTTCTCATTCTAGCCTTCTTATCTCCTATGATTTTATTTTGTGGTTGATTTCTTCTGACATACTTGGAAAGTTTCAGGTTAGCTTTGTGTTTATCATTCTAATTATCTTCTTGACCTTCGTTCTGATCTCCATCGCTTAGAACATCATCTTGAGGATTTTCCTAATTTTTGGTAATTACAGCCTGATGCTCGGGTGCAATGTTCTATTTCTTGGGAATGATACACTATTTCTCGGTTAGAGTGTTTGGTTTTGTATAGACAAACTTTTTGTATTCCTCTGGTTCTTTTCTATTTTCCTTATCATTCTTTTCTGCAAATTCATCTATTTTCACATTTGCAATTTCAATGATCTTGTTAGATGACTTGTTAAGACATTTATAAGCCTTGCTTTTGGTTGAGTACCCTAGAAAGATACCTTCTTCACTTTTTGAGGACCATGTTTTCCATTTCTATCATCCTTCAAAATATAACATTGACTACCAAAGATTTTGAAGTAACTTACATTGGGTGTATGACCATACCAAAGCTCATAGGGTGTCTTCTTTGTGTCCTTCTTTAGTTGTACTATGTTTAATGTGTAGACAACAGTACTGACAGCTTCCCTCTAGAAATTTTTAGTGATTCTCTTCTTAATCATCAATGTTCTTGCACAGTCAACAATTGATCTGTTTCTCCTTTCAGAAATTCCATTTTGTCATGGTGTTCTTAGCGCAGAAACATGTCTTTTAATTCCATGCTCATTGCAATAGTTAGTGAATTCATCTAAACTAAATTCCCCTCCTCTATCTAACCTTAAGAATTTCAATTTCTTTTCACTTTGTTTTTCTACCATAGCGTTATGCCATTTAAACATCTTGAATGCTTTTGATTTATCTTTTAATAACATGATTGTCACCATTCTAGAATAATCATCAACAAACAGAATAAAATACCTATCTCCATAGTAACTCTTTGTTCTCATGGGTCCACATAGATAAGTATGGACTAATTCTTGAATTGCATTAGATGTATGGGTTTTACTATTGAAAATGGACTTTGTCATCTTACCTTTTTGACAATTCTTGCACATGATATGCTTGGGCTTAGTCATGCTCGGTAAGCCTTTGACACTCCTTTTGTTTCTTATCTTTATCATGTTGTCAAAATTTATATGACACAATATTTTGTGCCATAGACATATGTCTTATTTTCTATCTATTAAACAAGTGGTTTTAGTGTCATCAAGATAGAAAAGGTTACCTTTTGTCTGTTCACCGATTTTGATCAATCTTCCTGATTCATTGAAGATCTTTGCCTTCTTATTTTCTAATGCCACTTGCTAACTTGTATTATTCATCTGTGAAACAATTAATAGATTATAATTCAGTCCTTTTACCTAGTAAGCATTTTCATATTTGATCAGGTTATTCAACATTATAGTTCCTTTACCTTCAACTATACAAGGTGTATCATTTCCTATTCTTACTAAACCACCATTATAGTATTCAAAAGTATCAAACTTTTTTTTATCACCGGTCATATGGTGAGTGTAGCCACTATCTATGATCCAGACATCACTCTTACTAACTTTAGATATGAGTGCAGTTTCTACATACCTTTCTTCTTCTTCATCTGAATCATCCTTCATGGCTACAAATACCATCTCAATGTCTTCTTCTGATTCAGTGTCAGTGTCATCAACTCTATTCCCATCTAAGTAACAAGCTTTCTTCCCTTTTTCCTCATAGTCTCAGGTATCTCTTTTGTCACATTGTTGGTTGTTTCGGTAATCTCTATTATCACCTCTATCAAACTTCTTCTCATATGATTTTTCATTACCTCTGTCATCTTTTCTTTTGTTTGGACATCTTGCAACAAAGTGTCCAACCTCTTTACAATTGAAACATACAAGTGGTAATTTACCTTTGTATCTACATTTTCCTCTCTGCAATCTTCTTGCCATTAGTGCTTCAATCTCATCAAGTCCTTGATCCTCATTATCACTTTCACTATCATTTCTAATAGTAGGGTATGTGCAGAATCATGGTATGCCAAAAAGTGGCGATGCGAAAAAGAAGTCCTAATTGGTAGACTGATTGAAAAATATCTATAACTTTCAAATGGCATAACATTTTTTAAATCTAAAACATGTGTCACATTCTATACTTCACCTACTATAAGAAAAAAAAAATTCAATTTGATTAGGTTTAGACTAAGTTAAGGTGGTCATACATGGGAGGTTTTATATTCTGGAAAAGTTGTAGAAGAAAATTCATAATGAATTATTTACTTGGAAAAAAATTACAAAAAGGTATGTGTCACATCTGGACATGAGTCTACTACTTACATCTATAATCTAGTAAAAAACAATTATCATTTTATTGTGTTTAAGGTGGTCACACATACACCTACTTCTTATATTTTTAGTCCTAATTGATACACTGATTGAAAAATAGCTATAGCTTTCAAATAGTGTTACATTTTTTAAATCCTAAACATGAGTCACACTCTATTATTTTCCTACTACAATAAAATAAAAATAAAAATTCAATTTGATGAACTTTAGACTAAGTTAAGGTGGTCAGACAGGAATTTTTTTCATATTTTGGAAAAGTTGTAGAAGAAAAGTCATAATTAATTATTTTCTTAGAAACAAATTACAAAAAAATATGCATCACATCCTGACATGACTCTACTACTTAAATCTATAATCTTTTAAAAAAAACATTATTATTTTATTGTGTTTAAGGTGGTCAGACATACACCTACTTCTTATCTTTTTCCTGAAATTTTCATACTACTACATATATATTTTAAATTTCACCATATAGAATATATTTTTTTTTTAAAAGGCTTGTATAAAAGAAAATAAATTCAATTTTCTACAGATTCTCTTCTTACACATTTTTTATATAAGATTGATAATTTGTTCAAATTTTAACGTCAACTTTCCTAAACTTGATTTTCTGAAATTTCATTGCCACTTAAGGGCCTGGTTTGGCATACCATGATCCTGCACATACCCAGCATGTCTATGACTTGAATTATTTATCTTTAAAGAAGATTTGGATGCATATTCTATAGATGGTAAGACACTATTATCAAAGTTATTCATCTCAAATGAAATCAATCTACCAATCATACTATCTAGAGTAACCTTATTGTTTGGAATTGCTCTCATTTCTTGAACAACATAAACTCTAATAGCATATACATGTAGTAAGGTTCTTAAGATTTTAATTACCAATGTCTCTTCTTCAAGTACACCTCCAACTCCTCAGATAGCATTGACTACCTCTTTGATTTTGTAGCTATACTGAGTGATATTTTGTCCTTCTTTCATCCTTAGGTCATCAAACCTCCCTCTTAGGCTTTCTGCATTGGCTCTTAGTACATTAGCATATCCTCCATGTACCAGCTTGAACTTATCCCACATTTTCTTTGTAGAGGTGTAGTTTTTGACATCTTCAAACTCAACATCAGAGAGTGATGAGGCTAGTTCTATCATCATGTAATTATTCTCATGCTTTACTCTTAATTTCTCAAGAATGTGAGGTCCTGTAGGCAACACATATTTAACATCAAGGTATTGAGTAACATCATTTCTAATACCTGATAGGTGGAGTCTTATTCTGCTTTGCCATGATGCAAAGTTGTCTTTATTCAACTTGGGCACATCTCGTATGTTCATCTTGTGATATTTTTCTTGAGTTGTTAAACTCCCTTTCTAAACACACAAGATCTGATACCAATTGTTAGTAATAACTGAGAGGGGAGGGGGGTGAATAAGTGGCCTCAAAAATATTCCAATTAATCAACCAAAAACCTTAGTACCACAATATTAAGCCTCTAGTTATCTTCAATTCTATAAGATGAATGCCTTCAAATATACTTATCAAATTACTACTTCTTGGAATGCTTTGTTAAACCTTATTCTGTATGTTTACTGAATAGCAGTCTATTAATTTACCGAAAAATAGTAAATTATCTAGAGTATACCAATCAATCTAGTTTAGCTATGTGTAATGCAAAACACTAAAGTAATGACTCATAAACACATTGACATATAGATTTTTAACATGGAAACCTTGTTAAGGGAAAAACCACTAGGGACCGGTAACCCAAAATTTTCACTCTTTTCAAGTAAGCATGGTGAAGAGCCAACCCTGTTAAAGGTTACAAGCACACTGTTAGGTGTGACCTTGTTAGAGGATTTAAAAGATTATTTTTCACTTGATATCAGGCATTCCTATGTTACCTTCCTTGTCCAAACTCTCTTGGCCTGTCAAATGGTATTTGGCATCTCATGCTATCCTAATGATCAAACTTTTTGATACTCCTTGGGATGTATCTCAATATAGAAAGAATCTTTAAATCTTGCTTGGTTAATAGACTTTCTAAATCAATGGTTAAACTAAAACAGTATGATCTGTTCACATATACAACTTATACTTGCAGATTTTCAGATCTATTGCAAGCTCCTAAAACTAATCTGATCAATATATCTCTTTTAATAACTTTCCTCCACTTTAGTTTTTCTCAGTGATGCTATGCTCTATTTCCTAGTGTTCACAAAAATATTTATCTCTTTCCTCAACTTGATTGATTAGGACTGTATGAAGTTTTTCTTCATCAGTTTCTCTCCAACATCCTCTTTTTTCATTCAATCCCCTTAATTTTGAAATGAATTAAGTTTTCTCTTTATAGAAATGATATCACCATTTGTTAGGTTCTTGATTTTCTTGATCTTGGCATGATTTGCAATCTTAGCCTATCTGATTTAAAGCAAGACTCATGTTTTATCTCGCAAAGATCTTCTTGCAAACTGGACAAAACAGCTTTAAATCCTTTACTCATATCTGGCTTTATCTTGTCAATGAAAATAATTATAACTACTAGTAAGTCCATATTTAGCTGTCCCAGCTACATATTTTGTCATTTCTAAACTCAAGTTTAATTTTGTGTTTTAATTATTTGATAGCTTTGGCCAAGACTCTAGTTCTCCTCAGGATTCTCCATCAGTTTGCACTATGATTTTGGTCGTCAGTTATTCTTGTGATTCTGCTCATTGGTAATGCTTGTCGGTGTTATTGCTTAGGCATCACTGTGCCTTGACTTCTGGTGATCTCTATCTGTCGAGTTCCACTAGCCGTCGGTGTTTGAAGTCACATAGTGAATGCTTGTCTTTCATGCATTACTGAAAACATAATCTTTACCTCTCTGATTCTTGGAAGTCTTTGACACTTTGATTTTAACCGTTTATATTATATCAAGTTGACATCAATGACAATACAATCCATTAACTAATTTAATGTCTTGCATTATCTTTCTCCATTTCGGTGATCAACTTAACATCTTCAAACATTCAATCAGTTACATGTCATCAGCCTTTCCAAGAATATTTTTTTCAACTTGGATACATACTGCCATAAGTAGGAATTGATTCTATCTAAGAAAATAATATTTTTTTCACCTTTCATAGTATGAATTGCACATTTTCTCAATAGAAATGTCAATACCAAATGAAATGTTAGGTTATGTGGTAATTTTCACATGCTTTACCTCTTTCTATTTCTTTAGGATCCATGGTATGTGGAGGTTAGGAAAATGATTAAAAAAAATTATAATATGCATAGGTAATCATTACCCAAGCTAGCATAGGGTTATTTTGAGATATCCACATTACTATTCCTTTATTTGACATAACTTTGAGAAAGTGTGAGCTTCTTGTGCATTCGTCTTACTAGAAAGACAGATGTCTCAAATAAGGTTATTAGATTGGGAATATTGAGAAAGGTATCTAAGTGTCTCAATTGCAACGACATAAAATTGGTGGATAAAAGTTTAGAAAGGAATCAAGTAAAGAGAAACAAATGATTAAACTAACTTGGTATTCGTATCCATAACCATCATTTTGACATGAACACATATTTTGGGGTCAAATCTTAGCTAATAAAGCATTACATGAAAGAACATCTACAACAAGTATCTAGTTTACTTCAAGGATTTTTTTTCAAATATTACTATTTCTAAAATGGAAATATAAGGATGTTAAATTGTCACCTGAGAAAATAAATATGAAAGATGAGTATGCACATATTACAATAAGTTGCACAAGGCCAATTTTAATGTCTACAATAAAATTCATACATTGTAAATGGAAGAGATGGTAATCAATATTTTGTGATGGTATTCTAGTGGAGATTAAAAGGTCAATAATTCTAATCCTTGAAATGTGCCTTTTAAGAAATTCATGCTCTTAAAATTATAAGCTTTTATGGCAATATATTTTAAATTTTTTAATATCTCCCATGTTAGATATGTAACCATTTTGAAAATATTTTGACACATTTTGAGTAATTTTTACTGACTAGATTTTTATTTTGAGACCCCTTTTTAAAATATTTTGAAATAAATGTATTAAAAAATTAAAAAGAAGGTGTTCAAATATACAATAATCATTATTGAAAGGTCAAGGGTTGTATGAATAATAATGCACATTTTTCTAAATTTGCATTATCTAGGGTAGAAGACTTCTACAACAGTTTTTTATGTCTTTTATTTTGTTATAGTTTGGTGCTTAATTGGATAACCATTCATTTCAAAATTTTGACACGTTTTTAATCTAGTGAAAAGATTAGATTTTGGTTCTAAGCCTTCTTTCTTTCTAAAGTGTTTTGAGAAAATTATATTAAAAAAGGTATAAATAAGGTGTCTACATGCATAACAAGTGTAATTAGGTCAAGGTTTCTATTCAAATCTTAAAGCACCTTTTTAAAAAATTCGCTACCTTTAAAGTATAAGTCTACTACTATAATCTCTTTTCTATCTTATTTTTATTTTCTATATATTTTCAATTAGATACATAACCATTCATTTTAAGTTTTCATAGATATTGTGTCTATTGAACGAGTTATATTTTTGTTTTGAGTCCCTTTAAAAATTATTTTGAGAAAAAATGTCAAGAATTTTTTTCTTCTTAATGCATTATATTTCAATTCACATTTTTAAAAGTGTCTTTCACTAAAAATAAATTAATATGTATTTTAAGATTTTCTCTATAGATCTCCAATTAGGTATGTAACCATTCATTTTAAAAATATGGCACACTTTGAGCCTTTACAAAGATTTAGAATTGGAAGTGAGTAAAGGATAATTGAAAATGGAAAGAAACTCTAGAGAAGTGAATGGTTAAAGTGGATTTTAATTATATAGTTTAAAATTTAAATTTTTAAACTAACATCTATAATAGAATTTAAAGTATTGATATATTGTCTTCCATTGTTTATTTTTACATCGAAGGAATTATAGTTTAAAATTTAAATTGTTAATCTAACATCTATAATAGAATTTGAAGTATTGATATATTGTCTTCCATTGTTTATTTTTGCGTCAAAGGAATTTTATGTTCTTATCTAAATGTAAATTATTAGAAAACTAGTTATTATATTATTCCTAAAAACTTAAATATATTACTACTTGTAGACATCTATATTTCCTCTTGAAATTTTTGTATCATCAAGTCTCCTCACGTCACCGCTTTCTAAATTAATTAAATAAATATTATTAATTAATTTTAATCCTTCTGCCAATATTAGTTAAATAATCTATTCTAATTAATTAATTAATTGACCAAACTTTCCTTCTAACATTAATTAAATAAATTAGTTATATTTATTCAAACTAATTTGTATTTAAAATAGTATACCAAAAGGCAAAAAAATACATCATAGTAAGATCAAATTATTACATTTGTGTCATGCAGGGTCAATTAATGAGAGTAATTAAATTATGAAATATGCATATGATATTGTATCTTAACCCTATAATCTCATCATGGAAGTTCATCATATAAACATGTCCTATAACACAATACTATAGCTACAACATATGGAATACATTCTCTTAGCCTAGTAATAGACCATGCAAGGCCACCATTAGTTATAAGTTTGCTCCAAGGTCTTATAAATATGACATAATTTAAGATACATAGAACATCATATGCATATTGTGTTATGCTTGTCATATATAATTTTTTAAAAATAACAAGTACATGTATGGAAGCTAAGTTAACCAAAGAATAATGTTAGAAATTCATACGCTAAATATACTAGTCTAGGTCCCTCAACCAAATTGGTGGATCTATTTCAAAATATCATCTTTTGATCACATGGTCAATGTGCAAAGATGGTGTGCAAAATAGTGGCCACCATGTCAAAAAAACTACAAAAAATTATTAACCTTATCAGATTATTTAATATTTGAAATAACCTGAGTGGGTTATGCCTTGTTAAATACCAAGCCTAACTTTTACAAAACCCAGTCATTTTTATGATAATAAAATATGGCTAGGTTTTTAAAACACTAAAAGTGATATATAGCCTTAAAACTCGATCAGGTTTTTATATCAAACAAAATGCGATCGAGATTTTTAAAAGTTAAAAAGTTTGCAAGCCTGTGTTTCAAACCTCACTTTTAAATCGTATCTTTTCAAACTTGGAGTAGTGAGGGGAGGCAAAAATTATTAGAACACGGCCATGTTTCATAAAGCATTGCATTTTTTTAGCGTTTCTAATTAAATTCACAATGTTGCATCGTCGGAGAGGTAAGAAGTCTATTTTTTTATGTTTTTGTTTCAAATTGAATTGTAATAGGGATTTTAGAATTAATTTTTTATATACTAATTTAAGTCAAAATCTCAAAACATTTACCGATAAGAAAATACACAACAACAACAACAACAACATGTTTCTGAACAAAAAATACCACTAGAAATATTAGTTGCTATAATTTTCATCATAAATCCCATTAGTCCATCAATAGATGTTTAAATAATTTTAAATAAAAAATCACATTTTTAATTATGCAATATAAACCATTATAAAAAATTTCATGAAGAGTGGATGTAACACTTTATTCCTGATGCAAAGGATGGGTTCAACTCAACATAAATGTTGCATATTTCACAATAATGAGCTCATAACTCCCTTACAAGCCACACAATCAATCACATTAAACAAGCTAACTTTGTAAAACTTGGTCTTTGATCCATCATGACTGTAAAAATATATGTACTCATGTCAGATTTGGGATTTTCATCAAACCCATATCCAACTCTTACAAACCTAAGTTTCCCTTCCTAATGACACCATGTCTCATAGGACTACAAACATCAATTATAGGCTCAATTGTTCACAAGACACTACTGACTTTGGGAGCATTTTATACCAAGAAAATATAGCATATGAACACCCCTGACAACCCCCAAAAGAACTAGTTATTCCAATTGTTATGTCTTTCACATGTACATAAGTCTAAACTTCGGTAGCCCTCATGGATGACATCTCTAGCCGTAACTTCTGAAATAGAATATTTCCTCCCAAGTATGAAGTTTTCTAAATACCCTTTTGGACCACACGCAACATACCCAAACAAAGAAGGTGGTTGTTACAAAACAAGAGATTCAAATTAGGACTGTGAACGTTGCCCCAAGGCCGAAATAAGACATCTTTACAAAGTGTCTACAAATATTATTGAATCCTAATAAAAAAATCACACTCCAAAGGTTGTAATAGGCCCCATATAGACTAAATAAAAAATTTTCATGAGGTGGACAATTCATTCTTCCTCTATTTTATAAACCCTTATTGCCACACTATCAACTATGTCAAAATACATAGTATCATAAATAAATTTTGGTCTCAAACCCTCATAATCACGGGTTGCAAACCCTGCTATGAAAAAAATTAACTCACTTCAATATCCATAACAATATATGATACTTGATTCAAATAAAATATAACTCATATCTCTACTTATTATGATACATTATATCCTATTAAAACTCTTTACAAGGTCATGCCAAGCACTGTAACAACAAGAAAACATTAAATTTATGAGAAAAAACATTATATTATCAATTTTCTTTATGCACAATGTCCTCAATCCGGCCATCAACCTCAAACTTGAACATACAAAGGCCTTTTACATCATTCCATAACAGTTCCAACCAACTTTTAAACTTCTTGACTATTGGACCTCCCTCTTTTTGCACTTTTACATTTTTGCAATTTTGCCTTATGGCAATATTTTACAACTTTTTGGCATTTCATGCAACTCATTCAAAAACTTACCCAATTGATCCTACAAAATGAAAAATGGTCTTCTTAGGCCTTATTACATCAAATGGACATTCAAAAACCCACAAATACAAAGTCAAACACCTATGACAACTTGGTTGAAAGAAAAGTTGCTTGACAACTTTTCTTGCAACTTGACAACTTTTAAAAATGTGACAGTATGACTCCAATTGAATCTTATTACATCATGAGTGGTCTATTGAGACCTTATTACAATATTGAAACACTAAAATTGAATCAAAGCTAAGAGTTACCTCATGGTGGAATGAAGTTGAGATGGTACTCATGCACCGATTCCCCACTTTATTATTAATTATACTTTGATTAAAAAAAAAAAGAAAAAAGAAAGATAAGAGTATATATCAATAAATTTATAATCCCATTTAATTTTGGTTCAGTGCATATACATTAAACATGGGAAACTCAAGAAGAGACGCGAAATGAAACAAGTAAAACAATAATACGAAGAAACCTTTGTTATATAGATAATTATGAAACCCAAGAATATACTATCTCTTAAAAGTGTCTTAATCCTCAAATATGAAACAATTATTAAACGACCTTAATAAGGCCGTTTTTGTAGATGTGAGTAGAATATAATAAGAAAATAGTTAGTTCATGTACATCATATTCACATCATTGGAATGAACATATTGATGTAGCAAGATGTTTAAAAAGGTCCACTAACAAAGTCAACATGAATACTATTAATTTTTTATGAATATAGATAGCTCACGTGTCCAAGTTATGATGCTTTTTCAATAAAGAAATCACAAAAACACTATATATTTATAGATCTTGGACAATGTAACATAGAAATTCAACACCACATTAGTAACATAGAACATATAGAGAATCAAAGATAACATATATATTGTCTATGACTCAAACACTAGATAAAATATAGATCCAATTTGTTGTAAGCCCAAAACAAAGTAGTCAGAGTTAAGGAACCGAATAGGCGACTCTATAGAAATGTTAAGTGAAAAAATATATGCCAACATTTCCACACTTGAAAAGTTTAGAACCAACCTCCCCAAATTAGCAATCTCAAAATATATTGTAATCTCATTTGCAACCACTGTAATATAAAATTCTAAATTTGGTTATGTCATTTTGTAATGTGTTCTTCCTTTATTTATTGGGTTGTCCTTATTTAAAGAATATTTGTCAAATTAGAAACCTCAAAATATAATTTTTTCCCCACTATATTATTAAATGTATTTTGAAAAAACAAATTAGAAAGCTAGAAATATATATCAATAAATCTCCACAAATAAATTGTCCCAAAGAGCCTAATTAAAGAATGAGACATCTTCAATGCTAAAACCCTCTTCTTCTTTATCTTTGAAATTTTACTTCAACTTACCGAAAGGAATTTAAAATAATCACAAATTTTGAAGTGAAAAGAACCAACTTGCCAACCAATTAGAATTGTCTATCGCTCTAGTTTTTCAATAATCCTATAAAACCATCCATTATAGTGTTTGAAAATTTTTGATAGAGAAAATGTAAATTACGTAATTTACAAAAAGAAAACATTTTTCTTCAAAATGTATTCATATACAAAATCTTATTCTTTTTATCAAAAATAAATTAAAATTATATTAAAATACTCACTATTTATATCTAAATATAAATTCATAATGTATGAATTTTTGATAAATTTTTTAAATTATTGAAAATAATCTTAATAAATGAAGTCTTGCCAGTTTTTTTAATACTGTCCATCCAAACAACAAATGATCATATTTTTTTACGCTGAAGGCGTTCACTATATGAAAGTGATGGGCTATTTTTTAAATCCAACGCCTGACAATCTTAGAAAGAGAATGACGACCATCGAAACAATCTGATGGGTCTATTATTTTTACCACTTTACACATCAGCTGATCGTTTCTAAATGCTATCAGTCCCATCGCAAATTGGAGAAATGAGCTGCTACATTAAATTCTTGAACAGAATAGGAGAGATATCTCATTACACATAGTAGAAATTTGTTTTTTCACACTTCATTTAATAATTATAGCACTATTATACTCGTGTTTCTAATGAACTCCTATGAACCCATTATTTCTTATTCCACCCATTTTCATCTTCTTCTTGTTGTTCCTCCATTAAAGGAAGCAACGAGCACCTACATAGAGGACGTGTCTACTGACAATGATGAAACCAGTAAGCCAAATACTTTATGTGAAATATGTGATGGCATTTGCACAGGTCTCAGACTTCATCATTTTTTACAAAGGAACCCAGGCAAACAACATGCGTGAAATCCTCCATTTCCCTCACCCTCTCTGTGAAATATAAGAATACAATCACATGAAATACTTCTAATATTTTGGCAGTAAAAATAGGGGAAATGGAAGAGGAGGAATCAAATGATTCCTACCAAGAAAGAATCCAACACATTGTGTTACTTAATGAACACATCAATTTGAACATAATTGTCATAATTTCAAAATTCAATTGAACAAAGGCAATCGCAAAAATTGTGGAATGAACCATATGAGAACAAATTTGACGAGGATAATTTGGATTCTTAATCAGGAAATAGAGATGCCCACTTGAGATAGTTTGTAATAGAGTAGAGGGTCTATGACCACAAATGTCTGCTTTGCACGAGCACAAATTGCAATTATTCATGGAGTCTGACGACTGGTGCAACATGAGGGAAACATCGTAACAACAAACTAAAAAGTATGGCTTACCAAGGACTTCTTTTTCATGCTTTATCCCTCTGTAGGTTGCTGCAAATGCCCTACTACACATGTATGGAAAATGTGGAAGCATACAAAGGGCACACAAGCAGTTTCAGACAGAAAATAAATCTTATAAAATTTATGCAAATGCAACTGGGGAAGTGAAATTATCGAGACATCAACATTTTTCATCATCCTCCCTACCTATGTGGGAATTGGAACTGAGCCCCTAGATCCCATGCACGTCTCTTCCCCATTTCATCCTCCCGTGTATGCAAGAAAATGAAAAATCTAAAGTAAGACATCTGCACACTTCCTTTGATTGCATATTAAATCTGAAAGCATAAAGAGAGCACATGTAATATTTTCCAGCATGTTATTCTCTTAAACTTACAAGAGCAGCGTCTAGATTTTTCAGAAGACAGTCGTGGATTAGCAAGATGTAGAAGCATAGACACGACACGTATTAGCAACGAAATATTCATTCACCCTATGCAATGCTTAAAAATGAATGGAGGATGATATAAATGATCATGGCAGACATCCATTTTACTCGGTTCGCATTTTTGCCTCCCTATTTTCCCATCTTCCTGCATTAAAACCGCGTTACCCTGCGAGCATCTGTATTTGGCTTTGCCTTTGGAATCAATTGGTTGTTTACCCCTTGAAATCCAGCCTATCATAACTAATGAAATCCATCTAATTTTATTTTAAATTGATTCATAAATCATACCTTGTTCACTTTGTATTTTGAGCCTTGATTTAACCTTAATAATTGAGTTTTATCATCACAATAGCGGTGTTTTAATAGGCTTTTGGCTTATTATTCATTCATTTCTCCTTTTGTATCAAGAAAAATGCAGGAGTTAATATATTAATTGGTTGTGTTCTTTAACTTAAATAGGAGAAATTATTTTGGAAATTCTAATGCCATGAAAGGTGCTCTGCGTTTTCGCGCTGCAATTTCAAATGCGTTCTGACTGAAAACGCGGTGACATGGCGACCTCCCCGGCGAAGGCACATCCCCCGATGTCCCAGGTATGTGCGTTCTATTTTTCTATTGATTTTGTTTTGTGATGTCTGCCCCGCCATTTACTCCCTCTGCAGAAGCCGTAGCTTCTGCCTTAAATCCCATTAATGAACCTGAAACATCCTCTGCGATTAAACTTCCTAACCACGAAAGTGGTAATCACAATGCATCTCCTTCGGCGAAAACATTCTCAGAGGCGGTGGCTAATTCCTCCACGGTCTCTGCTTCCACTAGATTTAGTGTTTCTCATCGCCATGAAGAGGCTGAGCCAGGTAAGAGCTCTGTGGACGCCTTGATGCCTTTTTCCATCTCCCCTAACCCTGAAATGCTTGGTGAAATAGAGAAGGAAAAATGTAGATTAAAAAACTTTTCCATTTTCTTTGTTGCTGTTGATGTTGAAAGGTGCCCTGCAAGAAAATTTCTTGACGATTGGTTTTATAATTATTGGAATCTCAAGCTAGGGCATAGCATTTCTTTCTGTAGGCAGTTACAGAAGGGTCTGTTTGTTATTTTCTTTAAAACCGCTGAAGCTCAGGAGGCTGTCCTTAAAAGACAATATTGGAATGTAGGAAACACTTCCTTTCGAGCTTTAGCATGGACTCCGGAGGCTATTCATGAAGAGGTCCTTGCTCTGTCGACCCCTAGATGGATCATTATTAAAAACCTGCCCCCATTTCTTTGGCGCTTTATTACTCAGCTTATGGAACCACTCGGTAAGGTCATTAGGTTTGATGACACTACTCGACTGGTTCCTCACATGGACGCTAGAGCTTTAGTTTTTCTTAGACCGGGCATTGAAATCCCTCCGGCTCTTGAGATCAACATTCCTGGGGAAATCATCTCATGTCCTCTAGAAATTTTGGGGGGTCTGAATGCTTGTTTTCTGTGCAAAAAAGAAGGGCACCTTCGTCGTGAATGCCCCATTATCAAAAGGAAAAGTGATGCTAACCTTACCCCAAATTCTGTTGATATCTCAAAAAAGAAAAACTCTGCTCCTTCTGCTAATACCTCTCTGGCGTCTCCAGTGTTGTCTTCCCCACCTATAACACACAATAATAAACAAGCCCCTACTAATGTGATCGAACCCTCTCTAGATGTTAACATGGTAGATGGATTCCAAGTTGTTAAAAGGAAATCTGATAAAAAAAAGAAGAAGGAAAGTCGATAACTCGGAAGCTGAAGCTGATAAAGCTAACAGATCAAATATACCACCTGTGACTCCAATACCCTCCGCTACTCTTACCTCTGTAGATACCACTCCCACCTCGGTTGAAACTAAGACCTTCAAGGAAATTGATGAGGGATACTATCTGGAAATACTTCCTGCGAATAAAGGTAACAAGATCTCTATCCCGTTTGAGCCCACAAAAGACCAATTTCAATCTACTCCGTCGGTTACACCTGGCAGTGGAAATTTCTACTCTAAGACTTCTGATGTGGAAGCTGATGACTTAGAGTGGCAAAAATATTTCCCCAGATCTAAACGACAGGGTAGACCTCCTGGGTCAAAAAATAAAGGTTCGGGTGGGCTCGGGATTGAAGCAGCTTCTCAACAGCACATAACCAACAGTGCAGGTGGGTCCATGGACCTTATATGCGTCCCCACTGGTAACAGGTCAGAATGAATTGTATTTCATGGAATGTAAGGGGTCTTGAATCCCCGGACAGAAAATACATTGCTAAGCGTTTTTTAGACACTGTTAATAACAAAGATTTTATTATGCTACAAGAACTTAAAGCAGTTGATTTTATGTTAGATATTAGTCTTAACTTCATCTAGAAAGATGCCATTAAAATTTGCTCTGCTCACTCTAAAGGAAGGGGAGGTACTGCGCTACTTATTAACCCCAAATGGTCCAAGCACATCATGGACAAAGGAAGATCTCAATGTAATAGTGTTGTTTGGGCCTCATTCTGCATTAATGATTTGTCCTTTGGAGTCTGCTCTGTTTACGCTCCTAATGATCCTCTGGAGAGAGCTGACCTGTGGGTATGGTTAACCTCCCTCCCGAACATCCCATGGATCTTGGGGGGTGACTTCAACATGGTTGAGGCTCAAAAAGATAAATCTAGTGGCAGACCCTTTAACTGGAAACCTATGGAGGTTGAACCTTGGAATAATATGATCCAGTCTAAAAGACTTTTTGATCCTCTGAAGAACAATGACAATTACATTCCTAATCTAAGATACACCTGGTGTAACTTTCAGTAGGGCTCTTCCCGTATATATGCTAGGCTTGATAGATTATATGCCCACTCGAATGGCTTTTCCTTCATCCCTGATAAGCTTGGAAATGTTGTTACGGTTCATCCTACGGCCCTCTCTGACCATCATCCCATCTCAGCCTGTATTAAGCTTACATGTGCTCCTCAATCTCCTCTATCTGGAAGTTCCAGATATATCCTCAACACCTCCCTTCTGGAAGATGATGACATCCTGGTTGCTATTCAACTTATCAGTTCTTTCAATAAGAATGTTTACCCCTCCCTCTCTTGCTGTGAAAGATGGAAAAAAAATTTAGTTGCTTGGCAAGCTTTACTCCAAAATCTCGGTCAAAAGAAGGCCAAGAATTTTAGATTTCTAGAGAAAACCCTTACTGATAAGCTTAAGTCTGCTGAAACTCTTATGCAGAACAACCCGTCCAATCACATTTTGGTCCCCATTGTGTCTGTTGCTAGAGACAACCTTCGTAAGCATCAACAAAAACTCGTCAGTGGTGTGAAGATTAGATGCAGGGCACACTAGTTACAACATGGAGACAAAGGTTCAATTTTTTTTTTAACTACCTAAAGCAAAAACATGCTAACGAAGCTATCTCTAGCATTTTTGTTGATAATAGGGAGATAATAGACCTTAATGAGATCAAGAAAGCCTTCGCCAACTACTACTGTAATCTATTTACCTCTGAGGATAACAAGGATTCCTCTGCACTCAGGAACAAGATTAGATCCATTATCCCTAAAAAGATAACTCAAACTGATTCAGTCACTCTGGGGGAGAGTATTACTAAACAGGAGATTGTTAATGCTATCACTTCACTTAAAAAAGATAAAACTCTTGGCCCTGATAGGATTCCGGCTGAGTTTTATCAAGCTAATGTTGGCTGGATAAGCTCGGATCTCCTTGACCTTTATAATGAGGCTTATGAAAAAGGTTCTCTGGGAAATATGATCAACAGAGGTATCATTAAATTAATCCCTAAAGAGGGTGATAAAACTATTATAAAAAACTGGAAACCAATAACTCTACTGAATGTCTCATATAAAATACTTGCCAAAATACTGGCTCGTAGACTCGAAAGCATCCTGCCTAAGTTTGTTAGCTCTACACAGACCGGATTTATAAAAGGTAGATACATCGTGGAAAATATCATAACCATCTGGGAAGTAATGAACTGGGCTAAGTCCTCCAATTAGACTGTTGCTATCTTTCTCTTGGATTTCGAGAAAGCATATGATAGAATTGAATGGAGTTTTATTGATCTAATGCTCAAGGCATTTGGCTTCCCTGACCTCTTCTGCAATTATACCAAGATCTTGCTTAAAGATGCTATGGCCCAAGTTGATATTAATGGATCTCTCTCTGACCCTTTTCCCCTGACCCGGTCTATTAGACAGGGCTGTCCGCTTGCCCCTGCTCTTTTTTTAATTGCTTCTGAAGCTTTATCTTTCATCCTTACTGATAATACTATATCCCCGGCTGTCAAAGGCATCACCTTACCCAACAGTGAAGATTTGACCATTTTCTAATTCGCTGATGATACTAGCTTATTTGTTAAGATGGAAGAAATTAACTTTAGTTATCTTACTAAAAAACTTGATCTTTTCTGCTCGATCTCGGGTGCTAGGCTGTCGCAATCCAAATGTATATCTGTCTTGGATGGGATGAGAAGCCTCCGGGGTGGTTTTTGTAACATGGATTCTAGTGGGGTGGCCCCACCAATATAGTCAGATACCTGGGTATCCCCTTCGCTGTTGATCCTTCTCTTAGGGATATGTGGCTCTGGGTTAAATCTAAGATCACTAAAAAACTTAATAGCTGGTACAACCGATCCTTGTCGCTTGCTGGTAGACTTTAGGTCTGCCAAAAAATATTAACTTCATATAACATATACTACGCCTCGGCATGGATGTTTAACAACTACCAAATATTGGAAATCCAGAAGGCCATAAGGAGCTTCCTTTGGTCAGACGGTAAAGGCAACAAAAAGCTACATGCGGTTAAATGGGATTGGTGCAGCACTGATAAGAAATATGGAGGGCTTGGTCTGAAAGACCTCAGACTCCAAGGTATAGCTCTTGCCACCAAATGGGTCTCTCACTGTGTTGAGGGAGAAGAGCCATGGAAGGTGCTTGTCCGAAATAATATCTTGAGGGGATACCCAAAGAAGGCTAAAACTTGGAAAGATCTCCCATTTGCTGATATTTTATTTGGTAAATTTCCTACTAATGTACATGGTTCTGCTGTATTTAAAACCATATGGAAAGCATGGGAGTCTTCTAGACACTGTATTTCTGATAATTCCTTCCATTCGGACAACCTTCTGCATGGTGAAAGGTCCATCTGGTGGAACCTGTATCTCCAAGGGAAGCCACTTGCCCTGACACAAGGCTGCTCGGCTAAATTTTGGAATAACTTGGGTATTTCCACATTCATTGATTTATTTGAGAATGGCAGTCTGATTAATTGGGATGAGTTAAGAAATAAATACAAACTTTCGGCTGCTCATAAAAAAACGTATTATATGATCTCTAGAGCTTGCTCTAATATCCCTTCCGCCTGCCTCATAGACTCACATAGATACATTAATATCAAATGGCCTGATGGTACCTTGCTTAGTAAAATCAAAGCCAAAAATGTGTACAATTCCCTGAGTAATAATTTGGATATTATAAAGCATGTCAATGTTTTTTGGTATACATCCCTGGATACAAAGGACTGGAGCAAAATTTTTAATAGAATCTGGAAATCCTCTATTGATCCCAAGATCAGAGGTTTTAAATGGCTTACGCTGATCAATAGGCTCCCCATCAGCAGATACCTGGAACCTAATGATGTCTGTACTCTTTGTAATAAACCTGAATCATGTAGACATATCTTTTTTGAATGTAAATTTGCTAAGAAGGTTTGGGCTTTATATGGAATAACTTATCCCAAGTTCATTGATATTTTTGAAATAACGTCTGGGTATATTCATGGTCTTAAAAATGATTCTAATATTTTATGGTTCATTATTTCCTCTAACATTTTGTGGCAACTATGGAAGTGCAGGAATGAGGAAAGGTATCAATGTGTGCATAGATCTCTTACTGAGTTGTTCTTAAAACTCACTCTTATGAAAATTTCCTCGCAGGTTTGTATCACGACGATGATCGAGAGGGAGAAGCTTATCAGATTCCTTAAAATGGGACATTCCACTATGTTCGTGTTTGAAATGAAAGACGGATATGATTATCGTAATCACATGAACAATATGGCTCTATTCAACAAAACGGTGAAAAAATTACAAAAGGAAATCACCAAGAACAAGAATGCGACCGATGATCAGATAAAAATGATTGCTCAAATCCAAGCCAACAAAAATATTGCTTGGATGGAAGGACCACTTGGATGGACCGCATGGGTGGAACAGTTTGATGATCTGCTTCATTAAACCTTTTTTAAATATATAGCTCTTTTGTAGTACAGGCTCCTTATGTTATTTGTCTAGCATAATTGGTTTTTTTTTGTCTTTCTCTCCGTGTGAGGCATGCCTCCGGAGCTGAAATACTCTTGGATCTTCTTTGTACTGTAATTTTGTTGATATCTCTATAATCAATATAAAAAAATTTCTAATGCCACGTATTATTAAATTAGTGTTAAAGACAAACTTCAATTTCAATCAAAATGTTAAATAATTGAAATAAAGCATTATTCAATATTTCTTTAATTTCTTTTTAACAATTGATTTTAAGATTTATTTTTTTATTAAAAAAAACTTAAATATAATTTTTTTTTTTTTTTTACTATATTGTATTTTTTTTTAATAATAGATTTTTTCATACATAATAATTCAATACAATCAATTCAAAGATAATTTTTAATTTATATAAAATAGCTTAGATAATTGAAAGAAAATCTATTTTAGATTTTATTACATTTTTCAAAGAATATGTAGAAATCTGAAACCTAAAACTTCAAATTTTATATTGACTTCAATAACATTAAAAATATTTATTGTTATTATAATAGTTAAGGAAATTATTATTATTAATGTTTTAGTAATAATATTTATTATTTTAAAAATCAACTTTAATAAAATATTATATTTAAAAAAAAAAAAATTCATTTTGTTTACTATTTAAATATTATATTAGAAATTTAGTTCTCTATTTCAATGCAATAGTTATTGTTTTATAATTGTCAAAGTATTTTGCATTTAATAAAAAAAATTATAGTTATTAGAATATTAAATATCTCCCTTTTTTTTAGTGAATGTGAATCAAAATGAGCCTTATAATATAGGTCGCTCATTTCATATTAAATTATATATAATAATTATTAAGTCGATTGGCTATTGTTGGAACTTTGCTCCCTGAAACATAACTTTTTTGGCGGAAAATTGTCAATCTCTCTAACTGAATTTTTTTCCCGATCGTGCAAATCTTTTTGTTAAGAAAAATCAACTTTCCCTACACTCATAAACGCCTTCTGCACAACCCATTATAGCATGTTGAGGAACCAACCGTAATGCTGAAATTTCCTTTGCATTTATATGCTTTCTTTCCAATATGGCAGCTATTGCAATTCCTAGACTGTCAAAAGCCATGCTTCTCACCTGTGTTATTTTTTGAACCACCACTTTTTCATACATGGATAGGGTTATTGCAGAGGCTAGTAGATTGAAGACAATATAAGAAGTCGCAAGTAGTTTGAGACAGGAACCCAATTATCTATCTATTTTTAGTACTTGCAACACTGAAAATGTGCTCTTCTGTGAATACAAAATGGCTAGGATGATTACAAAGCTCCAGATTGGTCCAACATTTTTATAATGTATTTAAGCTCTTTGACTTGTTGAACTATGCACAGCCTCCAAGGGTTCAGGTTTTTACGCATGCCTGCGTAAATGCTTGTTGATGTTTTTATGGAAGCTCTGTTCATAAAGTTGTTACCAATTTTCATAGGATTTATGTTATTAATAATCCATATTTCTAGAAGAATTACGTAGCAAGAAGGGTTTAATCAACACAAATTTTTTTATTTTGATTTTAGTGAAAGTAAAACGGGCTGGCTAATGGGCACTTATTTTATAAATCTTCATACGCAACCCATACATTGACCTATAATAATAGGTTTAATAAGAGATATTTGTTGAAAATTGATTTCTCTCATATCCTTTTTAAGCGCCCTATTCATATTATGGTAGTGAGAGTATGTTGAATTGCATACATTTAATATAAGAATATGTCTGACTTATCATTGTCTATAATGAATTTTCAAATGCAGAAGATATGTGAATGATTATAGCTTAAATATTTCATAATCACATAGATTAAAAAATCATTTTTAAAATTGTAAAGAAGACATAACAACAGTGAATTCTCGTACCAAGAAAACAAATGGTCATCAATGGTACTTACTACATGATGAGCGGGAGCCCAGGAAATTTTGAATTTGGTGATGGAGGGAATGAGAATGCAGAAGACGATGATGATCCTAGTGGATCTACGAAGGATGGGACGTTGTTTTGGCAAACTATAACCTCTGTATGTTTGCAGGGGTTTGGATCTGTGGATTTTGGACCTTTTAGGAGTTTCTCGTTTGGATTTTGGAACGTCCTCTGGCTTCCTAAGTCTTCTTGCATCCTTAGTGGGTTTGTTGTGGTGGATTGGGAACAACCCAGTCTCTTCCTTTTGGAACTGGACAGTTGTTGTGGCGGGATGGGAGAGAGGGGCAGGAGCTCTGTTTGGGTTTCTACTGAGAGTGGGGAAGTAGAGGATGATTCTGAAGGCTTCTGCTGGGCTCACAAGATCATTGAGCTGCCTTTTGTGGCTTTTCTTGGTCTCCTTTCTAGAACCCCCTTCTGTTGTGGTTTTTCCTAGAGGAAGATGCAAGTTCTTCTTGGTCTGAGCTTGGAGTGGGAGGCTCTCCCCCGTCTATGGTTCTCAGTGGTGGTTTCTACCTGGATTTTTCTTGTCGTTAAGGTAGGAGCCCTTGTTTTTGTTGTGGGTGCTCCCTCCCCTGCTCCTATTGAGTTTTGGGGGTCCTGAGCCATTTCATTTTTGGTTTGGTGGGCGTCTACTCGATCGGAGGATCCAGGCCCTCATTTTCGTACAGTGCACTAGTGCTTACTCACTGTGAGATTTTCCTTTGCTCCATTGACCATTCTATGTAGCTAGAGTAGCGATGATAGTTGGTTTTCTTCTGAGGGAAATGGTGTAGCCATTGTTGGAGGGCGGATGACTATAATATTTCCCTTCTTACGGCCACATCTTTTTGGGGCAGTGTGGTATCTCGCCCTTGGCTGTCGACTACTAGTTGGTGTTTATGATGGCCTACCTGCTCTATTTGTTGGGGTCTCAGAGTTCTTATGTCTGCGGGTTGGGGTTTTTTGTATGGCCTATTTGGGTCTTGTTCATTGACTACCCGGTGTGTGGGTAAGGGTTTGGCTGTAAGCTACTGGCCTCTCTAGTGTTTCTCTCCCTACTATTGGGACTTGGATGTGGTGGGGGAGTGGTGTTCCTCTTGGTGGATGACTCAAGTGGTGATGTGCTTTTCTCATGGTGTTATGTTGGTTTTAGTTACGGTTCTTGGCTTTTCGTGGTTGGCTGCCTTTCTTCTACAGAATGCCTTTTTTGAGTTGGTTTACTGAAGACACTTCAGAGTTCTGGATGTGGTTGTTGGCTCTTCACCTTGAAGAGCAGTTTCATTTGATGATGGTGTGATGGGGAGGGCTTTCTCTTCCATCTCCTTTATTCTTTTTGTGGGTCTACCCCTTCTGCTTGGTCAGGACAGCATGTTTTCTTTCTCTCTTGGGCAGGTGAATGCTGACAGTTTTCAAGGGCTCACCTTGGGTGGTTGTTTTTGGATGAAGTTTTTAAACGGTTTGGGTGCTTTCCCCAACCCCATGGATTTGGATTGTGAGTGGTTTGTCCGGAGGAGGGCTTGGTACTTTCTATCTGTTTCTTCTTTCACAGCTCCTATGGAGGTGGAGTTGTCTCCTATTGAGGGGGAGATTTTTGTGACTTTGGAGGTGGACGAGATCTGGTCTCTCTTTTGCAGTTGGTGGTTTAACAGTTTCTACCTGGTGTTGTTGATCTCCATCCTCAATGCTCCTATTGAGGTGGGTCCCTTTACTATTGAGGTGGAAATGGTTGTTGCTATTGGAGGGTGGATCTACAGTCAAGCTATTGTTTTTATTCACAGAAAGACTTTTGATAGCCTTGCTTTTCCAAGGGAGTTTGGAAAGTTTCAATTGATAGTTTGTTGGTTGGGCTTTGGTGATGGTCTTTCTTAACCTTGTTGTTCTTTTAATTTTCTCTGTTGTGCACTCTGGATACGATTAATGTGTTGTTAATGTGTATCTAGTGTGCTGCTTTTGTACCACGGGTCAGCATCTTCTTTCTACTGCTTAATTCAAAAATAGTGAATTCTCATGTACAAGTTTGAAAATGTTTGTTAACTGCAACAACTGCAACTTGTACCGAAAGCATCGAAAGAACTATTTTTATTTTCTAAATATGATTTTGATTTTTTCTAATAAGTTAGTTATAAAATGACCATTGAAAAAATCTAATTAGTAATGTGAAACTTCTTCACAAAAATAAATAATATTTACTTTATTTTTATTTACTTATAAATTAGTTATGAAATGCTAATAGCAATAATAATTTATAATGTGATAATTTTTTTGATAAAAGGCAGCAGCAAGAGGATGTGACTCATGGTACAAACACAACACACTAGATACACATTAACAACATATTAATCATATCCAGAGCACATAGCAGAAAATAACATAACAATAAGTCTACCCCTATAAAAAACTAGGTAAAGGCAACAAAAAGATGCATGTGGTTAAGTGGGACTAGTGCGGTACTGATAAAAAACTTGGAGGTCTTGGGTTAAAAGATCTTAGGCTTCAAGGTATGGCATTGGCCACCAAATGGATCTTTCACTGTGTAGATGGGGAAGAACCATGGAAAGTTCTTGTCAGAAGTAATATTGTGAGGGGATGTCCAAAGAAGGCTAAAACTTGGAAAGATGTTCCATTTGATGATCTTTTAATTGGCAACTTTCTTGTCAATGTGCAAGGATCTGTTGTCTTTAAAACAATTTGGAAAGCTTGGGAGTCCTCTAGGTCCTTTATCTCTGATAAATCCTTCCATACTGATACCCTTTTACATGGTGAAAGGTCCATTTGGTGGAACCTCCATCTTCAGGGCAAGCCTCTTGCCCTGTCTCAAGGAACCTTTATTGACCTCTTTGAGAATGACTATTTGATTAGTTGGGAGGAGTTAAGAAACAAATTTAACCTTCCCGCTGGTTATAAAAAGACCTATAACATGATCTCTAAAGCTTGTAAAGATCTCCCTTCCTCCTGCTTCATTGACTCTCATAGATATCTCAATATCAAATGGCCGAATGGTAGTTTGATCTACAAAATCAAGGCCAAAAATATCTACAATATTCTGAGCAATAGTTGGAATATCATTGAACATGTCAATGGGCTTTGGTACACTTCTTTTGAAACTAAAGATTGGAGCAGAATCCTTAATAGAATGTGGAAGTCTCCTATTGATCCTAAAATTAGATGTTTCAAATGGCTTATGCTACTCAATATACTTTCTATCAGTAGATACCCTGCTCCTACTGATGTTTGTAGACTTTGCAATCGTCCTGAATCCTGTAGACATATTTTTTTTTAATGTAATTTTGCAAAGAAGGTCTGGGCTTTATTTGGCATAACTTATCCAAAGTTCATTGATATCTTTGAAATTCTCACTGGTCATATACAGGGACTTAAAACAGATTCTAATATTCTATGGAACATTATTTCTTCTAACATTTTATGGCAGCTTTGGAAGTGCAGGAATGAAGAAAGGTATCAAGGTATACATAGATCTCTTACTGAGTCTTCATTGAAACTCACACTTTTTAAAATTTCCTCCTAGGCCTGCATCACGATGATGATAGAGAGGGAAAAGCTTATCAGGTTCCTCAAGATGGGGCACTCCACTATGTTCGTCTTTGAAATGAAGAATGGTTACGACTATCGTAACCATATGAACAATATGTCTCTCTTCAACAAAACAGTGAAAAAACTACACAAGGAAATCACCAAGAACAAGAATGCGACAAATGATCAGATCTCTATGATTGCTCAAATCCAAGCCAATAAAGGAATTGCTTGGATGGAAGGTTCCCTTAGCTGGACTGCTTGGGTTGAACAGTTTGAAGAACTTCTGCACTAGGACCCCTTTTTTCTTTATGACAATTATTATATAACTTTTATTTTTCAAACTTTGACATTCTCCGTGTAAGGCTTGCCTCCGGAGTTGAACTCTTCATGGATACTTATTTTGTCTTGTCTTATTTACTTTATAGTTAATATAAAAAATGAAACATTATAAAATAATTCTGTTATTCATAAAATAAATCCTCGTTCTATTTTTAATGAAATAGAACTATAAGTCTAACCCTCTCCTCTTTACATATTTCTTCAGAATTGATCTTGAATATATCATATAATGTTGTAGAGGACCGGGACGACAATAGAAACGACCTGATCGTTCGTTTCTTCTGAAGCACTTTACACGTATTTGATAGTGCATGAAACCCTATCTTCGTCTCTCACAAAGATGGAGTTCCTCGAAGTTGTCGTCGTGATCCAACACAAGTGGTCAGCCTCTTCAATAAGGCAGAGGCAACGTTCGGCCCTGTCCACATAGTCATGAACAGCGTCGGCGTAGTGGACACCCAATACTCATCTGTGGCGGAGATCTTATAACAAGATTGGGACAAAACCTTCGATATTTACAGCAAAGGGCTTTCCTCTGTTCAAAGGAGGTAGCCAAGTGACTCATGCCAGGCAGGGGAGGATGGATCATAAATACAACTACTTCGCTTGTGGGGGCTGTGATGTAATCTCCTTGAAATTACAGGCTTGAAACAAACATTTCAGCAGTATGTTCACAATCTCCACAAAAAAGACGGTCCAATCATACCCCTTAGATTGGGATTTCGTCCTTTAATAATAATAGCCAGCCACAAACTCGCTTATGAAGTTCTTATACACAAGGGTTCCTTCTTTGCCAGAAAGCCTGTTGTAAAAGGGGACCTTAATCTTTTCACACTCAACCAGTCGAGCACCCATTCGCCCGCTTACATTGAGACGAAATTTGGTGAGTGAAGTTCTGAGCGCCTCTTCACTCAAGTCCATCTGCAAGGGCATAGAATGGAGAATCAAGGTTTTGATGGATGGATTAAGAAAGGAGGCAGAGCAGTGTACAGGGTTTGTGAAATTGATTGACCATTTGAGGCATGCGGCACTTTGTATTCTCTTCTACACGTGTTTTGGAACTCGATTGGAGGACAAAAGAGTGAGAGGAGGGCATACTCGGGGAAATCATTTTATGCTTCGAGAAAGAAGAAGTGGATGATTTATTTATTTATTTATTTATTTTTGTCAATTTTGGGTTTTATTTTTAGGAAGTGGTAGAAGCGGTTGCAGGGGATGCGCCGCCACCAGATGGAAATCTTTGTTGAGCTTATTAATCTTAGCTGAGCTTATTAATAGACGCCGGAGTATAATACAGAGCATACATAGATATTTGCTTTGATTGACGGTGGAGACCATGACCAAGATTTTGGCCAAAGAATTGAGGGGCACCAAGATTACTACCAATTGCGTGGCTTCGGGCCCCATTATGACGGAGTTTTCCTTTGGGGGTAAGAACGAGGCCACCATTAAAGCTATTAAAAGACGGAGTCCCCTTGAGCGATTGGGTGTTGTGGAAGACTTGGCTCCAATTGTTATATTTCTGGCCAGTGATAAAGGAGACTGGGTTAATGTCTAGGTCGTTCGCGTGAATGGGGTTTTGTTTGATCATGTGGAGGATTTGTTCATGTGTGTAATAATTGGATTTTAAATTTTTTTATTTTTAAAGTGGCATTTAAACATAAGAAAGTCCATATTAAAACATTAAATATCTTTGTAAATTCTAAATTAAGGATAAAAGATATAAATAGAGTGGGGTAGAATAAGTTTTTATTTTACTTTTAAGTTTGTATGTTTAAAAAAAAAGGTTTAATTGAATGGGTTGTTTCATAAAAGAGGTTTGATTGGACCTATCAACCTATCTATATGCACTTATCTATTGACATGAACATGCTTTGTGTGTTTGTATGTGTGCATGCACATATGTATCAATGCATGTGTATGTGGGTAGGTGGGTGCATAGGTTCACTCAAAACCCCTTTGATCAAACACACCATTCAATTGAAACCTTCAACTTGCTAATTAGATAGGAATAGATAAGATTGACTTATTTTAATTACACTTTATTGAACATTGTTGTTTTTATCAAACATATTAGTACAAGGTCGCATCGAATACATAGTGTTGTATATTAAAAAACATTTATAACTTACACAGGAATAGATAAGATTGACTTATTTTAGTTACACTTTATTGAACATTGGTTTTTCATCAAACATATTAGTACAAGGCCGCATTGAATATATAGCATTGTACATTAAAAAACATTTATAACTTACATAGGAATAGATAAGATTGGCTTATTCCAGTTACACTTTATTGAAGATTGTTGTTTTTATCAAACATATTAGTACAAGGTCGCATTGAATACATAGTGTTGTATATTAAAAAACATTTTCTAACTTAATAGGAATAGATAAGATTGGATTATTTTAGTTACACTTTATTGAACATTGTTGTTTTTATCAAACATATTAGTACAAGGTCGCATTGAATACATAGTGTTGTATATTAAAAAACATCTATAACTTACAATATTTGTGTTTTTATTCTACAAATTCTTTGAATTTTCATGCAAGAAATCTTATTTCATGAGTAAAATAAATTTGATACTTTATTATGGTTATTAAATATTCTAGATGTTGTAATACTTTTATTTGTATTGAACCAAAAAAAGCCTATTACATGGATAGATGTTGCAATACTTGACTAATAGTTTAACTTGATCAAAGTTTATTATCTACTATTTGTAATTCATATTAGTGTTTGAGGATTTTAATTTAATGCCTTGAATATGTATCTATGCTTTCCATGCTATAAGGTAATATTATCAAGAATAAATTACAATGTTGTTTCTCTTTAATTCATTTCAAATTTCAAATTTTATGTTTTCTTTCCACATCTCTTCGACATATTAGTCATTTAGATTTTTTATTTATTTATAGATGAATGTGTATCAATATCATTACTAGCATATTTGTATTATGAAAAATGTATGTAAAATTCATTGAGAGATATCATTTTCAAGAAAGCAAAACTCTTATTGTAACTAAATCGTAACCTTTACTATTATCCTAATTGATTGTAATCCTAATTTAAATGTAAAACTAATTGTATCCTAAAACATAATCTTTCTTATAAGAATATTCTCAAGTTATAGTTGACGAATATTAAGAGTGACAATCAAAGTGCAACATATAAATAGAAGATTGTCTTTTTTACCACAATTTTAGAACTTATATACCTTTCAAAAAATCAAATTAAAGGCATTAATACAACATTATTGATTTGAATCACATAAATTACTTTGTGTCTAAACATGAAGGCCCAATATTGGCAAACTCTAAAATTTCAAACATGAAAGTAGTACACTTTAATACAATGGTCATTTTCAAGATTCGTGAAAATTAAGTGCATGTGATATCCTTTCTCCATTTTCACACTTCAAAATATTATAAGACATCCGCAATTGTAGAATAGTATGTTTTCTCAAAGTATAATTAAAATATTTAGGCAATCATATGGAATTTAATGTACATGATTAAACATAATATGATACTATTACATATATTATTAATGGAAAATGTCCCCGATCTAGTGAACAACATGTCTATTAATGTTTTCTTAGGTTATAATTGAATTCTACATTTTTATGATACAAAAGGAGTTCTACGAATTTCACTGTATGATTTTCAAAATTCTATATTTTCTAGATAGGTGACTTCTCTAGGGCATTTTCCATTTAGCTGAGCAGAGTAAGGTCCATGTAAGAAGGGCTAGGGCCATGGCTTGGGCTCGGAATCGTGGTTAACACTCTTGGGTGATCATCCTAAGCTACATCAGACGAGGGATCTCAGGGAGAGGAGCAGATGCAGAGCACCCAAAGACAAAATCAAGGATTTTGAATGCCAGGGAAGTGATGAAATCTTTCCACAGGCGTTCCCTCAATGTCGGCCCCGTGATGTGAAATGACAGATCCGTTTGGAATCATAGGTTGTGGGTATGGGGAAATCCTTCATTTTTACTCTACAAATAAGGGATTTGCAAGGGAGTGAGGCATCAGAAGAAGCAAGGCATGGATTGAAGGAGGAATGAAATGGACCCATTTGGCAGTTGATCCATGAGAGCTCACTACCTGCACGTCAAGAACCATTTTCTTCTTCCGTGCAGGACTCCCCACTATGACTTCTATCATGAGAGTGACATCGTTGTAGCTGAAATAAGCCCTTCCTTAACCAGATTTTGTTCACTTTGCTAGAGGATTGACAAGCAGGGAAGAAGCATTTGTTGTGGACACATACAACATAGACAATGCTAAAGAAGATACGTTATGAATAGATGATGAGTTTAGGAGAGCACTAATGACATTCAAAAGCATAGTGGTCTCATGATTCCTCGCAGGGAAAATGATGGGAAAGAGCATTAGTGAACAAGAGAAGAAGAATAGGGAGGAGATTAAAGTTGCAACCACGAAGTTTAAAGAAGTCCAAAGCTCTGAATTTTAATGGATCCTCCTCTTGTTTGAGGTTGTAAAATAAATTTATAGGGAGAGGGAATTGAATTGGAGAGTGGGGTTATTAACGTTTTTGAAATGAGAAAGGGAATGCACAGTCGCTGCCACTTGCAACATACTTCTTATGGTGAACAAAGCTTCACGAGTGTACTTTTTACTACTCCTAAGTCTCAGACAAAGGGGTTTAGTAATAGTCAGCTTTAACACACATATTATTACAAGTAATAAAACCATGGTCCCAGCTTCTTTAATTTTTTGTTTCTTTGAGGGATCCCCTTTGAGGGATCCCCGCTGTGTTCATGGCTTTTCACCTAGGAGCTGCAAAAAAATTATGCTCTATGCTTCTTCTTCCTTTATGCTATGTAATTCAATAAGAGTGGACACTCTTTCTCTCGTTTTCTCTCGTTTTTTTTTTTGGTAAGAATATCTTATGAATTTTACCATGGTTTAAGAAGAAATAATGTAGCTTACATTCTGCTTTAATGAATATATGTTGAAGTGAACCTGCTTATAATCGTGAGCAAATGGGTATCTTGTTTCAAATTAAATTTGTAATTGTGTGCATGAACAATCAATTCTAAAGTGTTGTTTATCTATTTTAACTCAATGCCTTTTGTATTGGATTGAATGTAGTTACATGCAAATGTTTCTATTTAGAGATTTCTTTGTAATTCAAAAAGACCAGACACCCTTTCTCTTGTTTCATTTTTGTGAGAATCTCATGATGTTTTGCATGGTTTGAGAGGAAACAATACAACTTAGGATATGCCTTAATGAGTAGTCATTGAAGTGCACCTTCTTACAATCATAAGTTCTTAATGGGTGCCCTATTTTTGGAATTAAACTTGCGATTGTGTGCATAGGTTATCAGTTTTGAAGCATTGTATATCAATTTTGACTTAATGTTTTGTGTCCGCTAGATTGAATGTAGTTGTGCAATTGTCTTTGCTTAGAGACTGCTCTGTAATTCAATGACAGAAGATACAATTTCTCTTGTTTTGTTTTTAGGATAATTTCTTATACAATTTTTCATAGTATCAGAGTAAGTAATACAACTTAAAGTCTACTTTAATGAGTACCCAATGTTCTCTATCTACCCCTCCCTTCTTTGTATATTTCTTAAGAATTGATCTTCAATATATCTTCACCGTAGCCAATGCACACAAAGATGTGAATATTCAACATTAAATGTACATCATGAGGTCGTCTTCCTTTTTACAATATGGCGAGGAGGTGGAACGAATGGATTAAAAGCCTTTGAAAGTCAAGAATCAACTTGACTAATTGAAAGAATCTAATCAAATTGCGCTTATTCATATTCAAGTTATTGTGCGCAACACTTACGGTAATTAAAATACCGTGACGGCAGTTATTTGGGCATATTTTTAATGGGTTGGACCAATTTCACCATTCTGATAAATGACATCATTCCCTCGCTTCTTTAATGTTACAATATAAGTTTGCCAGTTTTTTTGCTATCCTTTTTGTGATTTCTGTCTTTTTCAGCTGGAATTTATATGCCAGTCTTGACAATAAACAAAATACTCATTAAAGACAATGCACACAATGACGTGAAAAAGAAGCAGATATCACATATAGGAGGGATTGGTGAGCTGTAGTCTTTTATTTCAAGAGTTTTCGGGCGAAATCGATTACGAGTCTGTAAAGTCTTATTCAAAATGGGAAATTTTTCAAATCAACATAAATAGTTCGGGCCAGCAGATGGCATGCTTTAGGGAATCCTGTTCCAAACTATTAATGTTGACTTGAAAAAATTGCCCACATTGAATGTGTGTAACTTCTATTTCATGTTCAGGTCATTCTTTACATTCTTTTCAATGATAAATGATGATATGGAGGAGACTTAATCTATCGTTAAGTCTTAGTCAGATTTGCCCTTGATTTGATATTAGAGTCCTTAATTTCGGTTCAATGCATGCACATTAAATAGGGGCAACTCAAAAGGAAAAGCCAGTGCAATTTTCAGACGTGGGATAACAAATGTGGTTCGGAAATAGCTGGTCTATTTATTATCTCGGTAAAATCTACTTGTTGGGCATAGACACACATTTCTTCAATCGTTAGGCATCTGTAATTAAGAGAAAGGAATAATAGCTGAAAGAAAATGGATCGTTTAGCATTCAACTGTTTGAAACGTTTCATTTTAGCACTTGCCGTTCTTATTCCCTTCACAGAGGTAGCACACGCTGGTGGAGACACGCTGTCTTTGGGGGCTTCTTTGAGGGAAAAGCAGACCATCA
Source organism: Thuja plicata (assembly GCA_018584345.1). NCBI lineage: Eukaryota > Viridiplantae > Streptophyta > Pinopsida > Cupressales > Cupressaceae > Thuja > Thuja plicata. The sequence continues at coordinate 743,616 of MU223511.1, forward strand.
TTTCAAAGAATGGCACTTTTGAATTGGGATTTTTTAATCCAAATGAAACCAACAACTCGTATGTTGGCATCTGGTATGCTCACAATCCTGAGCAGACCATCGTTTGGGTGGCTAACAGAGACATGCCCGCCGTTTTCGCACTTTCTTCAGCTGGTTATCTCACTGTCTCGGATTTGCAAGGAAAAATCATTTGGTCAAGTAATGATACTCAGCAAGCCAAGGCATCCACTGCTTCCATACTCGACACTGGTAATTTTGTTGTTTTTGGCGCCCAAAACACTTTTGAAATTGTGTGGGAGAGTTTTGCGAATCCCATAGATACATTTTTGCCTACCATGAAGTTTTGCAAGGGCATGAAGGTAAGCTCTTGGAAGAGTTCGATGGATCCAGCGCCTGGGCCCTTCTCTGCCCAAATGAATCCCTGCCCAGGAAAGAATAACTATTTCCTGCAGTATAAATGTAATGTCCCCGCCAGGGAACCCATAAGGAATCAGGTCTTATGACCAAAATTGCAACTAATTTTTTTTTTGTTTTTTTTACATCATTACTACTCCACATTTACATTCCTTAAGGTTCCCTTAATGAATTTCATTTACTAACACACTTACATTACTTATCCAAATTAAATTTCATTTCTTTTCTTTACTTTCACATTTAGAATTTAAAAGA